>JANHZU010010164.1:52390-68545 GCA_032468055.1 Acrochordus granulatus | reverse complement strand
GTATAAGAAAAGGAGAAACTCTATCAGGCTTCCAAGATTCTGTTATTTTAGTCTGCATCAATACTATGAAGCAAAGGTCTATAATTTCTTCTGGTGTTTATTACCTGACCTGATCTATCTCAAAGGCTGACAATAAAAGTGAGAGTGGGGGTGGGTGAGTGGGGGGAATAAGTATTTATTCCCAAAATAAATGTTGGTGGTCAGTAAAATATCAGGCCCAAATCTAAGAATGACATAAGTGGCAATTCTTCCAAGCTGTTTCATACTTATTGACAACATCTTGCCAGATTGAGGGCTGTTATCTGCATCTACAATATACTCTGTGAACTATTACAGAGGGGCTGTCTTCATCCTCTTTCTCTCACACATGATGCTTGGGCTAAGTTGCCTTTTACACCTCTGGAATTACATCCATTCCCTCCTGGAGATCGACCTCCTCACTACATCTATCACAAAAAGAAAGAGTAAAGGGCCTGTGGTACTTTGTCCAGAGTCCCTTCAAACCTGAGAGTGGTTCCAATATTAATTTGGATGCTGCATGTTCTGTGACTCTCAGAGTTTATTATCCATTCACTTTTGGTGGTTCTTATAGTGGATGATTTATCTCACATCTTTGTGATTATGATAAAACAGAGAGAGGCAACTTGCTGAGCTTCTCCTGAGCCATTCAGAAAAAAGTTGTTTCCACTATATAATAAAAAATGGGGTGTAGTTTTCAGATGAGATGGAGAATGTTGTCCAATGTAGTCCTGAAATAAGGTCCATCTGGTAGTCTACTCAGTTTTTGTATCCAAATAAGGGGATGCTGTCTTATCCTTCACCTTAGGCAGCAAAATATTTTGGATTTGCCTTCTTAAAATTGTGCAGTTTCTGGAGAATGAGATGTTGTGGTCACACAAACAAGAAATTTACTGTGAGAAGTGTGTGGTTCCTCCAGAGTACAATCCCATGCTGAGATCGACTTCCAAAGTCCATATCTTTATGGCATTTTTCACAAGTGACACTAACTGCAGTTATATGAAACTATATGGAAATGGGTCCTATTCCAAGTGAATATGAGAATCTTAAGCATGTACACATGGAACTATGTCCCACTGAAATCCATGGGACTTACAGTATTGCTAAGTAAATCAAAGATTGATTTTGTAGCCAGCCTGCCCTCACTCAAGTACAAGCCATTGACATTTCTCAAGAGCAGGAACACACAGTATCCATTGGAAAGGTAATCTTCTCCCATCTTTTTCTGCTATGGATCAAAAATAGTTATTTCTAATTTATGTGATTCTATCTTGTTCACCTGCTGTGCTCATTTCATTTTACACCAGTACTTTCTCTCCAATTCATTAGTACATGCTGTTGGCAGGGATGCTGCCTCCCCTTGGATCATTACTTTGATGTATAGTCATTTTTTTAGTTCAGCAAGTGAAAAAATAGGTGGGGTCTTTTTAATAAATTCACTGATGGGACAGTGAAATGATGAGCCTATCTTTTTTTTTCCTTCACAAGTTCCTTCTCTATTGATGAAAAAGTGAATGTCAGACCTTCCTTTTTTAACCAAGTGAAATTGAGAAGAATTCACTACAGTACTTTCTTTTTCTAGCCAAGTGACTGGAAAAATAGTAAAAAGGAGGCATTGTCTTGCTTGCTTGCAGCTTTTTATGGGCCCAGGAGGAAAAAAGAAACCACAGAATCCATCCATCCAAGCAAGGACTTCTTTTAATCCAGCTTCATTTCCAGCCAGTTTATGTATAGGAGGGCCAGAAGCTTAAGGCTGTAGGGCAGAAAAGCCCCAAGGGTTTCTGACTAGAAAACTGCCTTTTAGACTGCAAGATTTTTTGTAGTCCCTGAGAAGTTTAATCAGACTGCAGCATTAACGGTATAATATTTTCTGTACACATGTAATTAAAAATATGTCCCATTCCATTCAAGGAATTTCTAAGTAATTGGACATTCATATATACCACAGATTGCCATTTTAAAAAAATGCAAATTTACCATAATTAGAGTAGCCCCAACTGGCCCAATTTCCCTGCTTGTCCCATAAAGCTGTGAAATCCTAATCGTACTTTTCTAGAATACTTCTGGAAAAATATGCACCAGTCTGAACACTTTTGGAATTTCCAGTTTACCAGTTAAGCAGCAGGAGCATGTGTGCGATTTGATGCCAGATTCAAAGATAATTTCAACATGCATACTCCTAATTGTCAAATTAGCTCATTAATTCATTGTTGAAAAAAAAGTGCTTCAATTTAAAAATGTCTTTTTGAGATTTTAAAAACTGTGATGCTCGGACCTCTTATTTTGGGAGAAGCGGCGAAAGATTTGTACGAGTTGACAACCACGAATTCAGTCTCAGTTCAGATTATTTTTTTTAACGGCAAAAAAATTTTTTTTTCAAGGCAAGAACATCTCCGACTGCAAGTGCAACGTGCAGCCTGTCTCATAATCTCGCGTCAAACTTCCACACTTTTCTGGGTCCTGAACCACAGGATTAACAGATTGGAACAAGGATATTTTTCGATTTTTATGCTGAATTCGATTATCAACGGTACATCGGACAATTATGTACGAGTCATGCTCGTTGGGGGGAAAGGAAATATTCTAGCCACCAAAAGACCTCTGTGCAAAAATAGGGGTGTGTGTGTTGGTGGTGGTGGTGGAATGAAGCCCACCAACTGAAGTCCCAGACCGAATCGTATCCCCTTTACTTTTCCCAGATTTGGAGTGCGGAAACCGGAGGACGACGGTCGCCACGAGAAGCGGAAGGGAAGCCTGCACAAGAGGCGCATCCAGGAGCCTCAGCCCTCAGGGAGACATTCCACACTGCAGCTGCAGCCCGGCGCTACCCTCGCCAAGCCCGCGGTGTCGTAAATTATTTCCCCCTCCCTTCCGCGAAACGTCCAAACCGGCCAATTGCGCGGCGCCCATCAATAACTCTGTCAAAAGCCAGCCAATCCGGGTCTCCCTTAAATCAAAGCTGTCAGCCCAACCGGCCAATCGGAAAGGCGGAGCCGTAAATCTGCTAAAAGAAGGGAAAAGGAGGGGTGAGAAGATTCGATACGTGCTGAGGCCTCCGGGAAGGGAGTGGTGGGGGGGGGGTAGAGCGCCTGCCAAGCCGCGAGGCAGAAAGTGAGCGAAGAATGAGGGAAAGCGGGTGCTGGACACTGTGCGCATGCGTGGAGTCAGACCGCCCCCGCCCGCCTGGCTCCGGGCTGCGAGCCCCCTGCAGTGCTAATGGCTGCGCGAGTTTTTCAGCTTTAAATCCAGAATCCAGGAGTGTCTCGTTTTTCTTTAATTCTGAGTTGTTCACACTTTAGGGAAATTTAAGGGCAAAGCCTCCCTCCAGGTGAATTTGTCAGTGTAGGGGTTTTTTCTGCATCAAGAAAAATATTTCCCACGGCCTTCATTGGGACTTTTTTCGACTCCCCAATCTACTTTATAGCCCTGGGATTTCCTCTTGGTCTCCCATTCGAATAATAACTGTGGCTGTTACTCGAGCTACCTTCGATCTAGTTGGGCATAGAAGGCTTATAAATCTAGTCGTCTAAAGTCACCTTTCAAAGCCCAGCAACAAGCATCCACTTCTCTTAAGTATTACTCTCCTCTCCCATTTTCCATAGTCCCATCTTTTGTACACTGTTTGTAGCCCCCTAAACTGAAGATCAAGGGGATTTTCCAACACTGGCTTTTTTTCTCAGAAAAACTGTTGGTGTTGCGTGAGCATTTCTGCAACATCTTACGAATGAACTGTTTGAAAAATGCATGCAAAACTTAGAGCAACCTGTCATGTTTAAATTTGCAGTGTTTGTCATTTTTGCTTGCTATTTTTATAATCAAAATGTTTCATATAGTCCTATACTTTTTCCAAAAAAACTAGTGATTCGATATTGCAGTTATAATTACCAGCCATTAAAAATATTGGACAAGCAACTATTGGGTCATCAGTGATGATAAAAACCATAATTAGAGATGGTGTAATTCAATAATATTTCTACAATAATATTTATTAGCATTTTTCTTCCCTTTTAAATAAATTTCCCATTTCACTATTTCCTTACCAATACAATCCGAGAAACATTTGCCTGGACATGTGCCCCTGGGATATGTCACAACATGGAAAAAATATCC
The DNA here is from genome assembly GCA_032468055.1 of Acrochordus granulatus. Taxonomy (NCBI): domain Eukaryota; kingdom Metazoa; phylum Chordata; class Lepidosauria; order Squamata; family Acrochordidae; genus Acrochordus; species Acrochordus granulatus. The sequence goes on along the minus strand of JANHZU010010164.1, from coordinate 64,417 downwards.
CTAAGAACATGCAAATAATTTTCTCCAAACCTCTGAAAAATTAGTTTCTACAAGTTTGACATTAATTGCATGTGTCCATATAAATCTGTTTCAGACTTTGCAATTATTAAATTCATTGGTACTTACACAGAGATAACTATAGGACTGTAGCTTACAGAACAAGATTGATGATCTCCAAATGTTTCTCAAGAGCTAATTTAAGCTGGCTTCTCATATTTAGGAGAATATTTGCTGGCTAGGCAAGGTATGTGCAAAAGTAGGGTGTCAATATTCCTCTAAAATAGTTGCTATGGCAGGTATGGCAAATCAAAAATGCTCACATTATTAGGACTCCAAAAATCCAGACAATCACTAGAGGATGGCAATGAGACTTTGATGCCATCTAGTATCTTTCAGATTTTTCAGCCCAGATATGATAGTCTTGTGTGCACTAGAAGATATACACTGCATTGCCCTATAGCCATTTTCTAAAAATGTTTCTGGAATCTGCAAGCCAAGAGACATGACCACAATACAAATTATGTTTAATTCCAGTGCTTTCTTCTCTGACATGCTAATTTCCCCTTTATTTTTTTAAGTAAGAATCTTTTAAAAATGGAGTTTTGCAGGCATTAAAGAACATGCTGGCAGGTCCAGTGTCACCATATTACTTCACACTGGATCTAGAACTTAGTATGTTGTAGCACTGTCAGTGTATTATGCTCAGTAATTCACGATTAAGCAAACCATGAAATGAGTAATCTTGGTCATAGTGCACACCCACTACACACACACATAAAAGTAGGTACAAATACTTCTTAAAGACAAAGTAAAGGTTTTTCTTTGAGAAGTGTCACACAATTGACACTCATTGCAATTTGCAGAAACAAGGGACCTCTGTTTTCAAAAGAAAGTGTGGCTTAACATAATTTTTTAAAATATTTTATTAGATTTTCCATGACCCAGCTCCTGTAAAGAGAACCAATATGATCCAATTCAGTGTTCCTCATCCTCACCAATTTCAGGATGTATAAATTTCAACTCCCAAAAAACTGGGACTAAACTGGATTAGACCAGAATTCATCCAGAAAAAATAAGAGTCCCACCAACTTGCAAGATATACCTGATCTTTCAGAAACTAACCAAAGTACCACCAGCAGATTATTATTTTATTTTTTCACATTTCCAGTCCACAGGGTTACTGGTTTTGTTTAGATTTATTGAGAAATAAGAAAGTGATTGCCACCATGACTTCAAAGGATTTGGAGATCAATAATTTAAATGCAGCTGAAATCTGGACTTTCCTGTAGCCTTGATGTTTAAGGATACATCAACAACAACTAGATGAATAGTTAGAAGCAGAAAACAGCTTGAGAGATGCACAACTCAATCCACTACTCTTTATTTCTTATTTTATTTCTTCCTATCTCAACCCAACACTAGGTGGCTCAAAAGATAAAGGTTTCCTCTGTCCAATCACATCCAACTCTAGGAGATGGTGCTCATCTCCGATTCACAGCATTTATCTGAAGATACTTCTGTGGTCCTGTGGCCAACATGACTATACACCAAAGCATATAGTCACCTTTCCCACCAAAAGGAGGTACCTATTTATCGCCTTGCATTTTTACATGCTAGGTTGGCAGGAGTTGGGGCACATAATGGGCACCCATTATATGGGGCTTGGGTCTCAAACTCAGGCTGCTGACCTTCCACTTGAGAAGCCCAGCATCTTCACTGCTAGACCACCATTTCAAAAATCTGAAGCAGCCACATTTTTTAAAAAGGAAAATTTAACTTAATATTAAAACAGCACAATAATTAAGAAACAGGAATCTAAAAGACAGCGGTAAAAACTATCACAATCCCAAAGTATGATGTAAAAATGTAGATTTTCCCACAAAGTTAAAGATACAGCCATCTGAAGCTCTTCCATAAGACCAAAGAGACCACGGAAAAGCTCTGCCCATTCTCTCTAAATCCCAAAGGGCAGAAATGCAGAGCACCTTTTTCTGATTGGAATGCAGACAGATCCAAAGGGAAGATAGACACACATTGTGGAAAACATCTGTACTTTTATCAGAAAGCAGGGAGTGATAATCTTTTCTTCATCGCGTGAACAGATGCTATTAATCTGATTTCATTCTTCTTTCATAGGCCCACCACACAGATCCTGATCAGATCCAGCTTGGGTTTGGCTGCAGTGGAATAGCTGCCATCAAACGTAAGAGGTTACAGATTGTCAAGTGCCCCATCCATTGTATAGGTTGTCTGTGCGCCTTTGAATCAGTCTTGACTCATTTGATAAATGGGAGAGTGGTTAGATGCAAAAGAAAATACTGGGGGGAAAGCAAGAGTAGGTTTCAGCACTACCCTCAGGAGCACAAGAGGAGGGGGTTCCTGTAGCTGTAAGAGACCCAAGAATAGGGCAACAGTAAATCCACCCTCTTCCACTCCCCACACAATTGGAGTCCTCCCCTCTTGGACATATTAAATAGCAGTGTTAATTTGTTGCAGGAATAATAAAAAAAGACCTGTGAAACTTTGATAGGAGCAAGTAAATTTTATTTCCTGCCTCCAGTTTCTTTGGCTTACAAGTTCTTACTTTCTTTCCTCATTTATATGGGGGTTTAACTCCAATCAAGAAACAGTATGATAGGAATGTATATCTGAAGGTTTCAGAGCAGTATCATTACCCATAATGTCTGTCTATCATCTTCTTGATGCACTGTTGTCTCTAATCCAAAAAAGTAGAAGTTTTTTGGAGCAATGTGCAAACTTGTGTGCAGCAAGAGGAGGCATATAAGAAGCCATTGCTCTTTCCAAATGCTTTCCATACTCTGTAAAGAATGGTCCTCGAGAATTATAATACTCTGCCCCCCTCCAGTTCAGACATTCTGGAGAGTTTCATCCACACAGTTCATACAGAAGATTGCCATAGGACCATGGAGGATTGTGCTGGGAGATAGGTATGGGGAAGGAGTAATGGACCATGGATCATGGGTAGGGAGGAAGAGATTAAGATCCTTTGCTTTCTTGCCCACTTCTCATGCTCAGCAGAGAAAGCTACTCTCACACTGTGGGAAGCCCTAGGCCATCTTCTGTGGGCTTCCCTTCTGTGGGAAGCCCTAGGCCATCTTCAGGACAATTTAGTGGAAGCCACAGGACCGCGAGCTGTACATTTGCTTAGGAGCAGCTCTGAGCATTTGGCCACTCTAAGCAAAGTAGAAAATGACTAATCTTAGGGAATATTTAGCTTGCTTCCGGAGACAGTTCTTGGAAGAATAGCAGGCAGGTTTTCATCATGGGTTTAATTATATATTTTAATGCTGTTTTCGGAAGGATATAGTTGCTCTTTAAAGTTTTAGATGCTGGTTTTTAATTGTTTTGTCCCCCACCCTTGTCAAACTTTTCTTTTGAAGGGCAGCATATCAATTCTTATATAAAAAATAGCTTCTACAACGGATCCCTAACATAGTAAACTGGAACCAGCAGAATCAATGCAACACCCAATCCAAACAACCGTGGCATAAACTCCCTTTCCTGTAACTAAAAGGAGGTTTTGCCTTTTCTATGGTATTCAGGCAGCAGTGAAGCAGTACCTACGTAATAGGGCAGCACTTACCAACTGCAGCTAAACAGGGTTAGAGATTGAGAGAGAGACCCCCTCACAATTTCAGGGCTATCAGCTGTTAGATCAAAAAGGAAAGGCCTACCATGCCTACACCTAGTTGAGTGGTTTAATGAAACATAAGCAATTTGTTTTAAAATATGACTTTAAGTGCTTATATGTTAAATTTATTCACTGTCCAACTAGCTATAAGTGACTCTGGGCAGCTTACAATAAAATCTAGTATTTAGAGGACCCATTATTCTAAGTATCTAGAGCATGTATTATTTGCTATAGAAGGTATGCAAGCAACAGTCCTATATAAGCATGGCTTTAGAGAGAGGAACATAAGCAACATTTTGATGAGAACAGCTGTCCCTTTGGCATAGGAGTGGTGTAATTCTTATACATAATGCAAATAAGGTACAACATATCAAGTAGCCTGCTCCAAAGTCATTGCCTTTTTTCTCAGTCATTCAAACCCATTCCCGAGAAGCTTATGGATTTATGGAAGTGAATTGTGCATTTATACTTGTGTCCATATTTCCCCCCTGGAGATGGATAGCAGTTGGAGAAGCCTGATTCTGAGTAGCAAAAATAGCTGGAAGAAAAAGAGTTAATCACCACTTCCTCCTCCTCCTCTTCTTCTTCTCTTAAGGGCAACTCTTGCAGCTGGGAAAGTCAGAAAGCTAAGATATCATCAAGCAATTATTTAAACCACCTATAATAAAAAGCTCAGGGAAGACTTCTATAATAGATCAGAGAAGAGATAACAAGACCAAGATCCTGACAGTGTGGCTCATGAGCAATGTGGAGAAAAAGCTATAAAATGCAAGGTCCCTTCTTTTGAAAAGTGGCAACCTTGCTCAAAGAAGGGGAATAAAATTCTGCAAATGGACAGAGTCCTACATCACTTATTTCCCTGATCCTGGAATTTGGAAGATCCAAGGAAACTTATTCAACAATAAATCAGATAGTCAGTTTATAGAACACAACCTCACATGATGTAGTGAGGATAGCTAATTTCTGAAGTTTTAAAAGACCTAAATGTCTATTAGCTTTTGCAGTGAAATAGATATTGATCCAAAGACATTATAACTCTGGTCATCACATGTGAGATTGACAGGAAGGATTTGGGGGGAAGTTTCCCAGAGACATATAGTTGATTCTTTCTGAAAACAACACTGTGGCAGTTTGATCTGATTCAGAAAGACTTTTCTTATACAGATAGTCCTCATTTAGTGACCACAATTGAGACTAATAATTCCATTAAGTGAAGCAGTTGCTTAGTGAAAATCATGTGAACATGACTGTGCTTATGATTTTCAGTTTTCCTTTACTTCTTGCTACTTCCTTCCACTGAACTGGGGTTCTTTCTCTTTGGGGACATCATGGTATAGGTAAATAACCAAGTGAAAATAAGACCAAATTGATGCTGGAAAGGTTGTAAATGAAAGGACTGGTTATTATTATTTAGAATTGTTGTAACTTCAGTCACTAAATGAGGCAGACAATAAGCGAGGAGTACCTATGTCTTTCTTTCTCAATTTGATTTCCCTCTCTCCAGTCTACAAGGTGTAGGCTTGTATCTTACAGGGAAATTGAGGGCTTAGTTAAGGTAAGGGAATATTGTTTATCATCAGCCTTAGGGGATGATAGCCAACCTTGGAATTTTAAAGCAACTCTGACATATTATGTGGCAAAGTTGTATATAATCAGGGTTGTGTAGAATCTATAGAAAGCATCCAAATTCTGCTCTAAGCTTACTTGCCACAGAACTGGTTTGAGGAGGAGAATGCAGAGTTCTCTGGAGCTTTCTCAATTCTGTACGCACTGCCTACATGGTATTTATCTCACTCCCAGATTAGCTCCGTGCCCTATCTGATCCCATGCCCCGACTCTGTTGGGCAGCTGTGATTTCTCTGAACACTCTGCAGTATTGATTTGCTTATTCTTCCCAGAAATTGTGTTCAAGCCACAGATTCGAAGACAGAGAGGTGTCTGGAGGGTGTAGTTCCAAAAAATCAACCCTGCATTGTCTGGCTCCAAGAAAGTTTACTCTGTTTGATTCTGGACCAGATGTGTGGACCTCAACTCCCAGAATTTCTCAACCAGCCTGATTTTCAGACACAGTGGCTGGGGAATTCTGAGAATTGAGGTCCACACATCTGGAAGAGGCCAAGGTTAAGAAACACTGTGCTAGGATGGGTCTGGGACTGCAGCAGACTATTGTGTGCTTAGGGAAGAGAAACTGAGGAGGAGGAGCAGTACAATCAACAATCATAATAGCATCAGCATCTGGAAGGCACTGTGGAAAGTGAGAGGCTACATAATGTGCAAGGTTCAAACCAAACTTTCCCTTTGTCTTTGCAGGAACTGCTCAGTGGTAGGTGGACAACCAGGTCGTTCTTGATTTATGACAATTGGAATGAGAATTTCTGTTGCTAAACAAAGCAGTTGTTAAGTGAACTGCACCCAATTTTAAACCTTTTTGCCATGGTTAAGTGGGTCACTGAAGTTGCAAAGTGAATCACAAGGGTGTTAAGTGAATAGTTTCCCAAATTGATTTGGCTTGATGGAAGTTGGCTAGGAAGTGGCAAACAGTGATTACATGACCCCAAGATGCTACAACTGTCATTAAATACAGTATATGCTAATTGCTAAGCACCCGAATTTTGATCATGTAATTGTGGGAATTATTGTGACGGTTGTGGGTGCAAGGACTGGTTCAGTCCATTCTAACTTCAAATGGCCACTAAATGAATGGTTGTACTTTGAGGACCACCTTATTCCTTTCTGCTGAGGGGACAAAAATACTCAAAAATAGAGGAACCATCATGCTGCAGTCAAGAAATAGTAAGGCTAGACAAGGTCTCAGGTGAGACTGCTGAGTTACCAAGTTATTTGCAAGTATGCAGTGGTGGGGTTTTGTTGCTCAGTCAGATTCCTTTTTACATGTTCTCCTTTGTGATTTGTACTGCAGATATTTTTATGATGGTTTTATTGCACTCTTTTAATTTGTAAAACTGCCCTAAGTGAGCTTCTAAAAGGACAGCATAAAATTTTCAATAAATAATAAATCCATCAAAGCAAACTGTAATGGCATTTATTCTCTGCAAGATCTTCCAGCCAGTCTTTTCCCATTACAGTAAGGCACTATCCCAGTTCATCTAAAGATTCGGGACAAAAGATTTTTCTTACTAGGACTGGCTTATCCCCTTATTATATTTAAATTTATTAATATTCTTCTCCAAGGCAGGAATAGAATTGGCCATTTTTCAGCATGTCAGTTTCGTATGTGGGAATTAAGTAGCGAAGTTTTTAACAGCATGGAGATAAACTTTATCATTGGTCTGATCTATAACAATTAGCCAACGCAGATGCATTTATCTAGGAGCCTGGGTGGAAAAGCTGACAACTGTAGAAAGGAATAGGATGCAGAGCATCAGAATGCTAATGCAAGGATGAAATAATGAAACTGAAAAATAGCCAAGTACAATACTGGTAAAGGGATAGCATACTGCAGGCCCAGACATGATTTGAAATAGCAATAGCAAGATGGTTGTTCCTTTAGTGTCATTCAGGCTTTCCAAGCCTAGAACGCCCCAGGTGTCAATTTCAAGGGATATCAAGTTGGGGAAAGCTCATCCCCAATCATACATCTTGGAATGGGGAAAGGGGATACAACTTCGAGTTCTTTCCTCTCCCCTGCCTTAAATTAATAAATAAGCTACTGCATGTGTTTGAGAGAGAAAGCATGACATTAATATTTCTCTTTGGTCCATGGTGCAAAGTAGCAGGATCCTATCTATCTTTGAGCCTTCATTTAAATTTCCCACAGCATCCTGGCATACTTGGGCACTCAAGGGCACTGTGGGAAATTAAAAGTAACTGAATTGTCCCTAATCATACATTTTTGGACAAATCCATAAATATATTCAACTGGGGGCCAGGTGAGCAATTCTCTGTGAAAAATCTGAGATTTTTCCAGCTTCACTCGCTCGTGGGTCATCTCATTATTTTTAGGGGTTTTTTTTAGGTCTTTCTGCCACTGTTCCCAGTTTAGCACTCCATCCTGAAACGTGCACGACGATGTTTTCCGCGAGTGGTTCATTTTCTTCCATCCCAAACGTCGAATCAGAAGCCTTTCATTTGGCAATGCGGGTTGCTGATGTGGCGTAGCACAAACGTTACATTTTCCTGACAATTTACATTTTAACTGCCCGGGTTAGGCGGGGCTGTTCCCGCGGAGCTGTCGCCTCTTCGTACCCGGGAAGCCCTCAAAATGCAATCCTTGAAATTTCTCCCAGCTCCTCCTCAGAGCGCCTGGATCCTGTGGTAACACACCACAATAAGCATTGCCAAGTGAGAATGAGGACGAGGCGCTGGAGAGCTGTTGGCTTTTGTCCTCCGCTGCAGGCCGACTGGAAAAGCACCCATTGCCTCGTGAGGAGGCGCACTCAGCACCGTGAGGATGTCGTGGGGACGCTCCTCAAACTGCAGCGCAAACACGTTTCTGGGACTTTGGGTGTGTGTGCGCATGCGCGCAAGCAGCGGTTCTTTGGAAGGGGCCTGCTTTGGCCGTCACGGGACGCTCACTTCCTTCCAGGTGGCGACTCCCAGAACGGCCCCTGCTTATCCAGCACACACGCTGCCCCCTGCCGCTGGGTAGTTGAAAATGCAAAGGGGAGAGAAGATGGCCGCCGACCCGTGGTCGTCATCGTGGTTGGTCGCGCCATCAGCCGGATGTTCAGACCGGATTCGGTGTTTTTTTCCGCCACGGACCTGGGGTAGGCCGATATTGCTGTCTGACGATGTTAAAGGTATCGTCACGGGATGTGAGCTGTTCCACGGAAAGCTGCCTTTTCCAACTGACTGATGATGATTTCGTCAGTGCCAACAGTGTTCAAGTGGTGCTCCAGATGTTTTGGGATTGCGCCCAAGCTGCCCATTACTATTAATACTCTCTTTGCCTTCTTTCGCCACAGTCATTTATCCCACCTAGTTTATAAACAACCCGAGATGGCGTAAATACATAATATTCCTGCCTCCTCCTATTTTCCCCACAACAGCACCCCTGTGAGGTGGGTTGGGCTGAGAGAGCGCGACTGGGCCAAGGTCACCCAGCCAGCTTTCGTGGCTAAGGCGGGACTAAACTCACATCTCCTGGTTTCTAGGCCAGCACCTGACCCATTAGAACCAATTAGCTCTATTCATTCCTGCACCCTGCCCAACAAGAATTAAACATTTTCTCCCAGGGCCAGAATATTTTTATCTATCCTCCTGGGCCAAAGAATATTCTAAATGCAGAATGAGAGCATGGAAGATAAAAGCAGATGTTAGAAAAAAAGAAGCATCCCACAGCATGTTTGTTATATGAATTCAATCTCAGATTTTGATTTCAGAAGTTATTAATTTTATTTTACATTATGTGGAGAATAGCGTTATATTAATTAGTCATAACAAATCATAATTTCTTACATAACCTTTTAATCCATAAATGGGGAGGGATTTCTTTTAGCCCCCTGTGCAAATTATAGCTTCTCTGGCCTGGCTGGCTGAAGTCATGTTGAGCTATTCAGTTACTGGCCTGTTAAAAAAAGAATTTTGCTACCACAAAGACCAAATCAGCAGAAGATAAATCACAATGACCTGGGTAGTTTCTTGGGCGATTTCCAAAGAAATGGCAAGAGTTCTGAGCTCCAATAGTGCAGCAATCACAATAACAGAAGATCTTTTTGTCTTCCTGAAATTGGCTGATGTTATTAAGAATGCTGGGAGAAGAACAGGAGAAGGTTTGTGTGCAAAAGGATTTGGGTTCAACTTCAGATCTGATACTCAGAATAATTTTTGCATTCAGACTGTGCTTCGGAAATGCTAGTTCCACAGTTTTGCATTGCTTGAGGGAGCCTCTGTTTTGTACCAGGCTCTGGAAAAAAAGTAGTTTTCAGGCACTTTAAGCTTGTCCAATTCATTATTAAGATAGCTTCTTTCCTTCAGTTAGAATTAGCAAGAAGAAGAGCAGAGTTTTCCATTCCTGATACATGAGGTAATTTACTATTACGTTTCACAATGTTGTCTTAGGAGGCGTGAAAGGTGCAGTATTTTGCAGAATTTGGAGTTTATTGTTTCATAACATTTTTTATCATACCTTCCTTCAATTTGGTATGCTTGTTCTGCCACACTTCCCCATTTTATCCCCCAAACAAACCTGTGAGTTAGATAGGCTGAGCTCACTAACTGCACTAGCTGCATTGTAAATAAATGGATTAAAACAAAGTAGGCAAACTACAGCTTTTAAACTAGAGGTTGTTCCTGACAACCCTGTGCATTTCTGAAGCTCCTACTGAAATTTTAAGAGATTTTTTTTTACTGTGTATTGCTATTTCTACACTGAAGTGATCTGACTTTGCAAAATGGTTACACTGCTTTTTTACTGCTAATGTATCAGACAGCTTCTGAAGCAAGGCTCTGGATTTTATTTACTGCAATTATTTGAGAATCCATCCAAAGACGTACCTTGGCCATGGATAAAGGAAGAGTGAAGAAAATTATCAAAGGAAGCAATTTTTAACCACAGATCTTCCTACCTGTGAACCCACCCTCTGCTGATGGAAAGTGGTACTACTGATACTAACCAAGCCAATGACAAACGCATGGATTTTATTATGGAAGATAGATCTATCACAGCCATTAGCTAGGACAGTTTTATTTATTTATTAGATTTATATCCTACCTTTAATTCAGGAGCTCATTAAGCCTTCCTCCACGCATCTGGAAAGCATTGGATTGGAGAAGGCTGTTTTAATTAGTTATTCCCATGCTTCACACTTTTTCTGTCCAACTTGGTGTTAAAAAAGCAAGTGCTCGTTGTACCTCTGTAACCTGCAAAAACAGGCCCCATTAACCATTTTTTAACATTGGAAGATCTTATACAGGATCTTCATATAAATTATAAGTTTAGCACGTTATCCAGTTCTTTAAACATGGGTTAAATGCTCTTTCAAAAGAATGCTTGATGTGTGTTTAAAATGCACCATTTTGCACACACCTACTTAGCTGTTTTACCTACTCCATGGGCTACTTCTGGGTATTGCTGGCCACAGCCACTTGCAACCAGGATCACATCTTGTGCAATGCTAGTCAAGGATGCATTCAAAAGAACGCTAAACCCATGTGCCCATGTGCAGAAATAGCCCAAAAGGTATAGTGCAGATGCAGAGCAAGTGATCTGTCACTCAGGCAAATTGAAAAGTGGTATATTCTTCCCAAACACCTGCCTCTTCCATCACTTATTTTATTTATTAAATTTATATACCGCCCATCACTGTTGAAACAACTCTGGGCAGTGATAAAAATATAAATATAACAACAGTTACAATTAAAGATTTAAATAGAAAATAAAAATCAAGGGGAGGGATCGCACGGGAGTGGAGTGATATCTTTTATCCCGTCAACCACCTCCAGTGAAGAGTACCTCCACTGAGGCCCCAAAACAGCCAGCAGGGCCAAATTTTAAGACCCTTCCAAAAGGCCAAAAGAATGGGAGTGATCTCACCTCTGTTGACAGAATTGGGGCTACAGTGGAAGAGGCTCTTCTCTACCATGCCAGTTGAAATTCTGTGATAGGGTCTATAGCAAATCCCTTCCTGTGGAGTGAGTGGGGCAGGCCAATTCCATTGGGGCAAGACAGCTCTTTAGATATTAGCTTTTCCTGCTGAGAGATGACAGGATGTGTGATATCAGAGGAAACCACTAATCACTTTCCTGAACTTTTTGCAATAAAAGAAAGAACAATGGCACTCTTTTTCATTCCTGAGACAGAACATGGCTTGGCAGTTGGGGTAACACAATTTATGCTAGTAATGTTTTTGCTAGTTGAAGATCTGGAGATTACTATTTAACACAATCATCTCACTGTGCCCCCAAAATTATTCACAGCCTTCTCTTAAATCTCTATATTAGCTTTCTGTTTGTTCTCATACCCTGAATAAGTTTATTGTCCCTATTCTCAAAATGCTTCTGTTACTGGAGTACTAATGACAGAGGAGTACACTAAGAGAGAGACTACTACATCTTTTTTAATTCAAATACAGGGATCCTTCAGAGGCAAATCTATGAGGAGTTCTGCATGGAAATTATCTAACAACTGAAGATATGTTTGCTATGAATAACATCCTGTAAGTAATCTGTATACATTTATTGCTTCTGTAATCTGAATCTGTTTGAAATGTCTACCTCATATCCACTCTTGTTAGAAGAATTATTGGGTTCAGCTTTATTTAGAGATTTCCTGCTCATCAAAGTACCCCTCTTTCTCCCTTGCTAATCTATACACTTGAAACTCTTTCTTCTCCATCCCCTCCTTAACGCCTCCTTGCTGGAAAATCTCTGACATGCAGACTCCTAGTCAGTACCTGCAGGAATAGGTAACATTG
>JANHZU010010164.1:41729-52290 GCA_032468055.1 Acrochordus granulatus | reverse complement strand
TAAAAACTCCCTTGGAATCCCCCAAACTCCTGTAGGGCTTCATATAATTACAAAGAGAACATGGCTTGGCAGTTGAGATAGATATAATAATATTATATCTTGTTTATTTAAAAGAGATATAATAATATATCTTATTTATTTAGAGCAGTGCCTTTGATTCCTACCGAAGTACAATAGGTAGTTGTTGAGTTATAACTGTAATGGAGCCTGCCATCATTCAGTAAATGTGGCAATTGTAAATGTGAATGCCACATTTGTTAAATGAACAGCCGTTAAGCAAATCCATTGTTTACCATAGCATGGTTTTGCCAAAAAGTTGAAGTCCCATAAATTGTTAGTAAGTTGTAAAACACAGTCACATGACTGCAGGATGCTGCAAACAGCTGTAAATGCGGCCATGTTGCCAAGCACCCAAAATATAATCACATACCAGATTGGGGAGGATCATTGGAACTTTGGATCCAGGTTGTAAATCCCCTTTTTCAAATAGGTCATAACTGAGTGTTAATGCCTGGGTAATCAACTAGCAATAATCAAAGACTACCTGTATGCATTGTCATAGTCAAGGGCATCCTGAGAGGCTAGTTTATCTTATGGAATATGAGCATGCTATGAAAGGTTTACTGTGACCAACATTTTACAGTAGTAAGTTTCCCGTAGCAATATGTTGAGAGGAAGCTCCCCAAATGCTGTCAAGCTTACAAGAGTACCTCTGACCCCAAAAGGTTCTCTGCCCCTGCCATGGAGTGCCTGTGGGCTAAAATAATTGATTCTTGTGGATCTTTTGCCTCCGTGAATAGCATTTTGTGTACATGTGCAACTAACTAAAAAACATGCATAGGAGGAGTTTGGTAGGGTTCCTGTTCAGCTACCAATCTAGAACAGAAAAGAAAATTATCCCACCCATGCTGATGTTGGGCTGGATGTCAGGTCATAAGCTTCTTAAAGCAAAGATCTGTCTTGGTCTGTATAAAGCTCCACATGTAATGATAGCATTGATACTATTGATGAATAATACACTCCAAATTAAAAAAACAAGCAATTTCTTGAAAATATGTAGTAATTCTGGCTACTTTTGATCATGTGGGCCACACTGCCAAAGAAGCCTGTGGGTGGGCTGAACAATGGTCAACAAGCAGTACTGATAAGTGCTCTTAATTTAAGAGACTCTGCCAATAGCTTGTTCAGTTGAGACCTATCCATATTACAGTATCCTGCATTCCAACAAATTCTTTTACACTGTGGATCCTTCCAAGGTCTTCCCAGTAAGGATGGTTGCTAGTCCTAGTCTAAAGCAATTAAAGCAAGGTGAATTGTTCTTAGAACCGAGGATGAATTTATTCCCCAGTTGGAAAAATTGGGGTTGCATAATTCCCGGGAATTTCTTCTTTTCACTCTTATTTGGCAGCTGATATTTTAATACAGAATTGGCTGGGTGAATTATGTGTAGCAGCCTTATATGATCAAGTGTAGCATTTAATAAACCATACAAATGAAATAGGATTTGCAAATGGAGACAAAGTGATTGAGAAGTCCTAAACTAAGTTTTCTGCATTCCATTCCACTCTCTGGAGTATTGTTTCTAGCCAGCTTGTATATATCAAGGTTTATATAACTTATAGTTCTTGTGATATCAACAGTATTTTGAAAAATTATTAGCAGTGATAGTTGTTGCAGCAGAAGTGATGGAACTTAAGAGCCCTTGGGGCACATTTCTTCCAACCACTTCCTCAGATTCCTCTAATTCAATGATGGTTACACCTGAGACCAAAATGGATGAGTGAATGAAGGAGTGACTGATAGCAGTTACTTTTGAGGATAAATTATAGGACTATGGAATGCTTCCCAAATTCATATATTTTGGGAATCGATTTATCAGCTATCTTAGTGCTGAGAGACAGAGGCCCTCTGGGTAATTTGGACTGTAGTTCTCACCAGCTCCATCCAACGGCAAGGAAAGAGAAGCTGTAGTAGAAAACATCTGGAAGACAGCCTCAGCTCTTGGTACATCTAATGCAAGCTAATCTAAAGCACTAAAAATGAATTGCCAGTACAAAGAACTGAGCATAAATAAAGTCATAAATTAGGCAATTGTTTCACAGTTTAGAAATGAGACCTAAAGGGGATTTTCATTCTGAATAAGGGCATCATTGCAAAAGCAGTAAGTGGGTGCCTCCTCTGTGCATGTGCAAAAAGCCTTTTTTCTCAACAGAGTGACTCCAACCATGAATTTTAATCAAAAGTTGGAAGGGAAACCTCCAGGCTGGCGGGCAAAAAGTATTGTAAGAGCAATGGTGGAACTTCTCCTTTCCATGCAGATTGTTCCAGGCTCCATGCCCGGAACTTCCAGTTAAGCTGGAAAAATTCATGACAAGACTGTACTGGACCTTATTAAACTTAAAGATAGGAGTGGGCTGAATCTGGAACTTCTTAGTCTGGTCGAATTGGATCTTCTCATGTTTTCAGGCTGGCTTGAATTGTTTGCTGGGATGAATATGAAAGAAGAGAGACTGGCAATGGGCCTTGTGTTTCTTGCCTGTTTTCCATGGTTCCCACAGTCAGATAATAGGTCCAGTAACATCCTTCTCTCATGCCAAAAACAGCTAGTAATCATCCTCCAACCAGGTATGGGCATCTTCCCAAACTTCAGTATCTTATGGCTTTGTGTAGTTGCAGAGTAACTCAAAACATAATGCCAGGAACCCATCGGGAGCTTGTCAGCTCTGCAGGTGAGATGCAGCTGCAAGTTATGATTGTTTGCATATTTCACTTGCATCTCTTCCAAGAGTGAAGGATAGATCTGGTTAAAGGAAGAAGGAATTCTGGCCCAGCAGAACAAAAGAACTGCCACGTTGGATCCATCTAGCAGCCTTCAGATAGTCTGGAAAATCGCAGTTCTCTGCTCCCAAGCATCTAAGGAGTCTACTCCCTTTCTCAAGTCATTCAACTCCTGGCACAGGAGTTAATCTGCACTGCCAAACAAATACTTCAGTACTTCATTTTCTTTACTAGACAAGATAATATATTCATGAGCAAAGGGACTCCCCCACCCTTGCCCAACACAGGGATACAAAATAATGAAGAAAACATGATAATTTTACCAAAATCACAACAGAACATCACTTTTACAGGCCAAGCTGAAGGTCAAAAAGAAGATATCAGCAATCAGGTTTTCCAGAATACTTGAACAGGTATTTTTAAAAGGGTGGGACAGGGTAAGGGAAACCAAGTTATAAATAAAGTAATAGTAATGGTAAAGTGCATGGTGGTACAAGCAGTTAAGATGCTGGGCTTGTTGGCCAGAAGATCGGCAGCTTGGCAGTTCAAGACCCCAGAGCCGCTGCATAACAGTGTGAGCTTCTGTTGTCTGCCTACCTCCTGCCAATCTAGCATTTCAAAAGCATGTAAAAATGCAAGTAGATAAATAGGTACCACCTTCAGTGGGAAAGTAATGGCATCCGTGTGCCTTGGCCATGCTAGCCACATGACCACAATAGTGTCTTTGGACAATGCTGGCTCTTTGGCTAGGAAATGGAGATGAACACCACCCCTAGAGTCAGCCACGACTGGCAGGAGAAACCTTTACTTTTACTTTTTGATGATGAAGTAGCTAAGTTATGAGGCACAGTTTGAGCAAAGCATGGTTTGGATTTTATTTAAATAAGCCAGAATTGACAGTTCATACGATATTCATGGCTTAACTGTGGCTTGGTGTGATATGTAAATTACACCTCTGAATCATATGTCACAACAAATCAGTTTTCTCTCATGATGTAGAGCATGATGTAGTCACTCCAGTGGCAATGTAATGGCTGTCTTCATTACTGTGAAATTGGCACAAGAACAGTTGAGTGGTGCTAGAGGATGATACAAATCACTAGTGAGGAAATGGCCTGAAACACTTTCCACATCACGTTAAATTATTTTTTCGTTAACAAAGTTTGAAGATAACAACAAAAATCATTAAAAAAAACTAATCTGCAGGAGAGCACACTCAATTTTCTTAGCAATACCTCTGTTTTGTAGGCTCCATACCCACATTATCAGATCCCAGACCAGATGGCAAAGCCATGTTTTAAGGTCGTTCCAGAAAGCTGGTAGGGATGGGGCTAATCCCATCTGAGATTGGGGGAAATTATGCTCCAAAGGACAGGTGCCATGGAAAAAAAGGCTATCCTGGGGCCCATCAGATGACATTCCTTTCTGGATGGGACCCAAAACATGCCCTTCCTACAGACCTGATGGGACAGGTAGGTGTAACTGGAGGGAGGCAGTTCCTCAAATAACCTGATCATTATAATGTGTCGAATGAGGATACCCATTAAGCTGTGCCATGCTCCAAACATGCACCATTACAGCTTGACTTAGCTGAATGTGTGGATCCTGCAGAGTTTCAGGATGTCCTGTTAAGGTGGCACAGGCTTCTGACATAGACTTTGTCTCAGTGCCATTTCAGGTTCAGGTTACACTTAAGTGGACTGACTAACTAAAGAATAATAATTAGTCCCCATTCTTGAAGATATAAAATCTGTTTTTTTATTGTTCAAAAACATTAGGTTCAACCTGGAAAAAACTAGTTTGTAACTTCTAATATGACCTAAAGAACATATTGAAATAATTTTAACTAGTGATCCGGTGAACAGAAATATATTCCTGATGAATGTCAATCTGTAAATCAATTTCATAGGGTTATGTTTTTCATTTTTAATTATTTCATATATTCCAAACCAAGTGAGAGGTTTAAACTGCAATTGTTAGCTGCGAAAGATCAGGCTTAATCAGTGCAGTTCTAAATAATAAATTTATTGATGTTACAAAGTCACAAACATTTATCTAACTGTCCACAGAATACCTGCACTCCCAAGATAAGGCTAACAGTTCTTGGGAGGGGTTGGACTTTTGGCATTTGTGCACCTTTGGCCTTTGTGCATGCACAGCAACTCAAGGCTGATCCCCCTCTTCACCCCTGGCTCTTCCCTTCTCCCACACAATCAAATCTAACAACTAGGACACCACAGCAACCTAAGAAAGTTGCCCTCTAGTCTGTAAACATTTATCCATTACTACATAATGCTTCTTCTGCATTCAGTGTAAAATTAGTTCCCCTGTAAATTAAGAGTTTACAGCTCTTATTCTCAGTTGGTAGCTGGTTTAGTCCTGCACTGGGGTATTTGACAGCCTCTGCCTGCCAGAATTCAAAAAGGTAACATTAAAGTCCCTTTCAAGAAGAGCTTCAGGTACCATTATATAGACAAACTGGCAAAAAAGTTAATCCTTTCACTAGAAGTCATCCAAACAAGGTAATCATCCTTCCTATCAAGTTTATGTGGAGTTTTAGGTTTGGGGGTGTTTTTTTCTTCTTCTTTATTGTGAGTTAATTATAACATGCAACATTCACAGAATGATTTAAATGGTTCAGACAAAAAGGGTGCTGTGATGTGAAGCTACTCCAGCTGGTTTTCTGTCTATCCTGGAGCTCTAAATAATAGACCTACTTGGTTATTGAGCATCTTGGTTAAAAAATGCACTGTTTGTTTCCTTTTATTTTGATTTACTTGGACATCACTTTTATAGGCCAAGAGCAACAAGTCAGACAGCAAAAGATGATTCCTGCCCTCTGCTGGTGAAAACTCTTATTGCACCTAAGTTTGGAAAGCATTCCCAAGATCTCTTAAACACTGATGTGCTTTGGAATGGAAAAGTCAGAGTGGCAAAGTTGGGGGTCTAGGATTTATAACACAAAGCCTAAGAACTGAAGATTCAAGCATGAAATAGAATTCTCCTGCCTGTTCAGTGGAAGGGGTGGCAGCCCCATATCAACACCGCCCTCTTCTGCGTTACTATAGCAATTCAACCATAAAGCAAGGACCATTCTGCTCATTTCAATCTGAAGAGATGTTTACAGTATGGAACTTTATTCAGCAACAAATCCTCAATAGCATTTGCTTCCAGCAAAGTGGGTACAGAACTAGAGTCTAGATGAGCGATTTTGTAAACCTAATTTGAAACTATTCCCATTCAATTCAGTTGCTTTTATTCTGCACAAACACATAGAAAGCTGGACACAAAGACCTCTCTATAGAAGGTTCAGAATGCAGGAAACATTAGAGAAACTGACAATGAAAGTTTTATCTTCTATTGGAAGGAAAATATCTCCAGAAATTATAAACATATCAGGCAACTATTAAGGCAGAGCACAAGTGTTTTTTTAATTGCCAGTTTGGTTTAATTTAAGTTTCAAAATTCCCCACTATAAAAATATAGTTAGTAACAACAAAGAGGACAGCCTCTGAATATGCAGAAAGTACATTCCTCATTTCAGACAATGCTTTTTAGATAGAGAAATCTGCAAAATCTTTACAAGTAAGATTGTACACCTTTCCTCCAAGAACTTTAAAATATCACTTGCTTTACATCATAGTAATCAATACTCTAACTTTCTCATATCTGGAGGGAAGGCCAAAACTTAACTCAGAGCATCTCAGAACTACAGTGTTTTGACTTTTTCATTCCAATATAAAATGTTTTAAATTAAAAAGTTACTTACCCATTTCCCTGGCAGAAGAAAAAAAATCTGTGGTCCTCCTGTAGGATATCCTATCCTCAAAATATTAAATGTTTCTGTGCACCTGACCTAGCCACCTACAAAAGAGGCTGCCTTCTGTGTCTCTGAGACAGTTATTGTCCTGGTCAGGTCTCCTTTTAATGTGGGGTCAGATTTTCCTACTGTGTTTCTACATCTGACATGGGACTAGTACAGCCATTCCTCAGTCAGCAGAATGGTTCTCTCTCAGAAAAGTCACAGACCAAATAGGATCTCATGGAGATACAGAAAGCAGACTCCTGAGCCAAAATATAAATTAGCCCAGACACCTTTTCTTGAAAGAGCTACCCAGCAAAAGTCCTGGACTGTGTGTTTGTGGCCTTTAAATGTACAGAAAAATCTGATTCTGCAGGCATGCAAGATGGAGGTCCTTACAGGAGCATGCAACTCAGTACAAATTCCCCAGAATAATGCATCATAATTCTAATATGTCTCCTGTTAAATTTCCACCAACAGTGCAAAACTAATTTTTTTGTGCCTGGGGCCATGGGCATGGGATACAGCCCATCTCCTGGTTGTGTGAAAGATTAGTTAGATAATGCCCGGTTGCTATGTATTTTATTTTTTGTTCTTTATTTTTATATTGTGTATTTTATTTCATTGTAAGCTACTTAAAGACATGTAAAAATAAGATGGACAGCTGTATAAATCAAACATACATCCATCATCTGAGAAAAGGATAAAAGAACAAAGTTATTAACTTAGTTTTTTAAAAAAATATTAATGATACTAATACAGACATATCAACAGCTTTGTCCCATAGTAAGCAGAAATATGGAGCCACCAAGTCTATTCGCAGGATATCATCGAAATGAAGGATAGCTCTTTCTATCATGCTTTTTGCCAGTTCCACAAATATTGAATGAGACTAGTTTGAGCCTAATAACCTTAATAAAATAATTCTTGTTTACATCACATAATGTGCTCAAAGAGGCCACAGAGCATGCTGAAGTACAACTACTCAACCCCTTTTATCTTGATCTGGTAGATTATGTGCATATAACCAGGTTGTGTAGTGAGGCAGAGAACTGGCATCATGGACAAGAATATGTTCAAGTTAGCTATTCTACTTGTAGCTGATTGGAGCTGTAGTCAAAATTGTCTAGAGATACCATTTATATATCCCTATTTACCAGCTGTGTGGTGGTCAAGATGTACAGTATCTGCTGAATTACTGCACAGTTCCTGTGCCTTTATAAACAAAAGTCATCTTTGGGTGCTAGAAGGAATAAGTAACCTTTTCTCTCTGCTCCTGGACAGAAAAAAAGACATTTGCCTGCTGAACGTTGAAGATCATAAGCAGAGTTCAGATACAGTATAACTGTCAATTTGTGTTTTGATTTGTTTTTAAACCAGCCCTTGCCTCTGGGTTTTTTAACACAGAAAATTAAGCACAATAAAATAAGGCACTTTTCTGGATTAACTTTTGTGTGTCTGGCTGATAATAAAAGGACAGGAAGGAGGCCTTAGAAAGATGGAAGCAGATGGAAGAAGAGTTTATAATTTAACAGGGATGGGGGAAATTCTGATTTCTCGGATCTTAAAGCTGTAGCTCCTGGTAATCCCAGTTGGGAGAAATATAGCTGCCTGGTGATCAGAGCAAATGTATGATTCTGGAACAGCTTTATTGGCTGACAGTGATCAAACGGAATTGTTAGCAGTTATTTTTAAACTATATGGTATTTCCTTCTAAGCTTCAAGTTGGACTTTGAAGAAGCAAGATAGGAAAATAACTGACAATTTTGAATTTTGGTGTTGAGAAGATTCCTGAGAATATCGTAGATAGCCAAGCAAACAATAAAGCAACCCAGAGTTCTCACTTGAGGCACAAATAACAAGATTCAAATTATTCTACTTTGAACACATTATGTGAAGACCCAGCTCTCCAGAAAAGCCTGTAATTCTGGAAAAGATGGAAAGAGAAGAGGCAACCAGCAGCAAAGCGGATAGTCTCAGTTACAGTGGCGATGGGTGCACCCAAGATCTTAAGGACCAAGTTAAAAGCAGATTGCCATGGAAAAAAATTGTCTCCTTTGGTTCATAGGAGTCAAAAAGTGGGGGCGCATTGGCCAAGCAGTTAAGATACTGGGCTTACCTGCTAGAAGGTTGGCGGCTCAAGTTCAAGACACAAATACCACCATAAAATGGGGTGAGCTCCTGCTACTTGCCCCAACTCCTGCCAACCTGGCAGTTCGAAAGCATGTATAAATGCAAGTATTTAAATAGGTACCACAGGTTCAGTGGGGAGGTAACAGCATCCCATGCATCTTGGCATATATCATGCTGGCCACATGGCCATGGAAGCATCTTTAGACTATGCTGGCTCTTCAGCTATGAAATGGGGATGAGCATCGCCCCCTAGAGTCAGTTGTGACTGGCAGGGGAAATCTTTACCTTTTTACTTTAGGAATCAAAAACTATTTAATGGCATGTAATCGGTCAAATGGATCTATCTGGGGCTGTTGACATGCCTGCCATACCTGGTTTTTGATAGTATCAGCCCTCCCAAGTAAATCAGTCAGGAACAGGACGAGATGAGCTAATTGTCCTTTATTGTAAGGCTACGTTAACAGAATCTTGCAAATCTGAAAGTGCAAACTTCCTGCTACCACATTTAATTGCTTGATCTAATAGAGTGGGTCCTTCCTAAGTTTCTTTCTCTGATTGTTAAGCCACTGGGGACTCCTGCCTCCCTTGTTTGATTGTTTCCTAGGCAGCATCTCTTCCCCTCATTTCCCAAGGTCATCCACACGTTCCATTGCAGATAGGCACAAGAAAGAGGGCCATCCTTGGCAAATGTTTAGGCACTGGCATTTATATCTCCAAGTAAGAGAAACTGTATCTTTTCCTTCTTGGGTTAGGCCTGTAAGGACTTGGAATTTAGACAAATTTTAAATACAAATTTTCTTTCCTGATTCAGCCTTTGTTTTATATCACTTTTGGGTATGTGTGCGCACGCGCATCATATATACATCCGTGTCTCTGAGTTAGTGCTGATTCCTGGACTAGTCCCTGCAGTTTCTGGGCAAAATTTTTAGAAGTGATTTCCTATTGCCTCCTTCCTAGGCCTGACAGGGAGTGGCAGGGCCAAGGTCACCCATGTTCTTTGATGCCTAAAGCAAAACCAGAACTCACAACCTCACGGTTTCTCACCTGATGCCTTAACTGCTGTAGTAAATTGCCTCTCATCACCTTTTTAATTAGCCTGCAATTAAAATTTTAATTACAAAAACTGCCTGGAAAAAGCTTTGTTTCCAAACTAGTCTAAAGCACGCAAACATGAGTAGATGAATCTCAACCTATCCCTTCCCTAATTTTAAGTGTTTTTCTGGCACAAATAAACTAGGAAAGAAAAAACACAGTCTGATAAGTGGATGCTTGTACGCTTATGGTCATGATGAAGCTGGCCAGAACAATGCACTTACTCCCCGTATGACACATACCTTGAGAGAAGAATGGAGAGTCTGTGCATCTGCAAGGTTCTGAAGAATGAGCAGTACTAACAATTTATATTAACAAGAATGTTTATAGAGGATTCACAAAAGGAGAAATGAAGATAGGGACCAGATTACCACACCTGGGTATCTGAAAGTAGGTGCCATGCTGAGATTGTAGGGAGAATTTGAGCGTCTTTTTTTAAAAAACAAAAACCAGAAACTACACTGATTAATTAGAAATGGTTCCAGAACCCTGCAGTCAGCCTCTTAGAAATAAGCTGCAGCTTAGTGGATATGTTGTGCTGAGTAAGTTTAATCATGGTTTGACTAAGCTACAATGGCTGGACTCCTAAATCCAGTACTATGCTAAACCTAGAGCAAACCTATGGCTTAGTGCAATGGAAAACATTGTCTTTAGGCTATTCCCAATGCTGAGTTGAAGTGCCTGGAGTCAGAAAAAAACTACACAGGCCTGACATTTGTTGCTCTTGTGCCCGATCCACATCCTGCCTCCGGTGTG
>JANHZU010010164.1:13126-34528 GCA_032468055.1 Acrochordus granulatus | reverse complement strand
ACGACCGAGCCGGTATGGATTTCTGTAATTTACTTCTCATATTTTTATAGATGGGAGACACTCTTTGTCTGGCTCCTTTGATGAGACCTGTCCAGTATGGTTGAAACTCTGGCAGAGCTCTCATCTTCTTTAGAGCACACAAGCCCCAGAACCACAGCAAGGTGGTGCCTCACTGGGGGGACTTTTTGCTTACATGGGAGTAAAACCTCCAACTCATAGGTCAATATTCTTAGCAATGATCCATGGTATTCAGTGCCAAACTAGTGGCACTGAACTTAGGAAGCATATTGCTAACTTTCAATGGCACAACCATGTGTGCCCTTAACATACCTGCTTTTCATTAAAAGATACCTCCCCCCCACAAAAATTGAGGAAGGGAGTCAAACATTTAACTTGAGTCATGGAAGATCAAAAAGAAGTGTATATCTCCAAAGGAAAAATTAGACACTAAGAAATATGTTCTTTTTGTCATCCCACTGACAATGATGAATCTCTCTGCAACATTAGGATCCTATCAAACCATGTCAAAGAGGACATCTGAATTAGCAGGGAGATGGTACAGCCTCTTGACTTTTGGAACAATATGTGGGAGCAACTGAATACCCATAATTGGAACCAAGGCATTCACCAAGAGTTGTATATTGACAGTATAGAGGTCCAGTGTTATTTTGAGTTTAGTGACTTATTTTGATTTCTCCGTCATATTGAGAAAACTCTAGAGGTTTAGAGCTCATTCTGAGCTAACCTGCTTGTTTTTCATTCTTGCTTGCTGAATTAAGAAGGGGGGAAGACTTTCACATAGACTTTGGTTCCTATTCCAGAGTCATGGGCCACCCAGTCAAGGTCAGGTCCTGCAGTCTCATGAAGTCATGGTGCCAGGCTTTGATAAAAACCTTGGGGTTGCTGTTGTTTGTAGGGAGCTTCTCCACAAAACCTAGCATTGGGCACTGTGGAAACTGGCCTTCAGGTCTCTCTGCTGTTGCTATTAACCTTGTAAGTGATTTGGATATCATCTTGCTTGGTATGTATATTTTTATGTTATGCTTTTAAGTCTGTTTGCTTAATAATTTGCTTATTATTAAGCTAATAATAAAACTTAAAAGTCCCTTTATTTACTAGTATTCTTATTGTCTCTGGATCCAGAAGAACCAATTGCTTGGGCACCTGATCACTGCCTTGGCACTTGGCAAAATAGTTGTCCAAAAGAATACATCAACTATACTGCCTACTAATTGTACTCCACAGGCAAAGAAGTTTTACAAGAACATTTTAAAAAATTGTGATCTAGTGAAAGAACTTTTCTTCTGAAGATTTTATTGTAAACATCTGCAACAAATTACAATATGGCATTGCACTCCTGAATTAAAGTAATTGACCACTGTCCTTTCACACATGCCATTTAACCATGGCAGGAGTGGTACATCTGGCATTTGAATGACATCAGATGAGATGTAACAAGATTACATAAATTAAACATAAAGATCAGGTGGAAGTTGTTCATTAAAGGAAACTTATCTAAAGAGAATTTATTTGAAAATAAAGAGCTAATTATTTGGAACTGGAGATCCCTCTTCCTAAATGGTAGAGCACATGGGATATTTTGAACTTTATTCATTCAGCAAAAAGAGATCTATGACAGACAATGGCTAGAATAGCCATAGTTCTCATCAAAACAAGAGCCAGAAACAGATCCTATTTTCTTCTGAAATATTTCTACAGATGAATCCAAATGTGGAGAAATTTTAGCAGAACTTCCAAGACTTCATGGGCATCAGCAAAGAGAAGCAAGAAAAAATCCAAAGAGAGGTATCTAGAACCCCCATAGGAATCTCTCCAAGGAAATACCTACCTTAGTGACAGTTCAGTTATTGGTTTTATGGATGAAAGCAATGGCGGGAATCTAAAACCCACATGTTACCCTTTTAACTCCCATTTTGCATCTCCGGATCCCATGATTGAAATTCAATGGTAAGACCACCCCTTTTCAACAACACTCTTTATATTAAAATATTAAATTAGGTGGGTTACATCTCTGCTCTTAAAGCAGCAACATCTTTTTTAGACTTATGCAGAAGCCTGAAACAAGATAGACTCCTTCAGAGGAAAGCCAAGAAGCGCTCATAGATCTAGAGGGTTTTCTCTCAGTCCTTCTGGAAGAATGAATTTGTATTTCATATACTTTGTTTAGAGAACCAGTTCGGCATAGAGGCTAAGGTACTAGGCTAGAAACCTAGAAGCTCTTGAGCTTTAGTACAGCCATAAGCATAAAGCCAGCTGGGTGCCCTTGGGCCAGTCACTTTATCTCAGCCCTAGGAAGGAGGCGAGAGCAAACCACCTCTGAAAAACCTTGCTAAGAAAACTGGGGATTTGCCCAGGCAGTCTCTGAGAACCAGACACAATTGAAAAGAAGAAAAAATTACTTGGTTTACATATGAAGTCTGCAAGAACCTTCTACTCATAAAGAATGTGATGGGCTCAGAGTTTGAGAAATAGCAGTTCTTCCTTCCCCTCTTCCAATCTATCTCCCTTTCTTATAAAAACCTGTTTTTATAAGAAACGGGTTCACCGATTTGCAGAAGCAGAAAACAATTGATCCCTGATTTCTCTTGCACAGAAAAAGGATCTCCCAGCAGAAGACAGGGCAAGATTGTTTCCACCTGATACTGAGACATGTGAATGTCTCATGTATAGGACTTCTCATAGGTGGACTTTGATCTTTCTTGACTTTTGGACACCTCCCCCATAGATGCTATTGCAAACCACTACTTATTTATTAATCAAATTTGAACTACAAATTTGAATTATTTGGTCCCTCGCTCCTGCATAAAATGCCTTGAGAGGATAAGGCTGGGGGTTGGGCAGAACTAAGATTTCCCACCTATGCCACTTTCAGATTTTCTGAATGTTTGCTTATCTTTACTACTAAATGTCTCAGAGCTTCTGATATATAAGGGGAGTTTGGGTGAACAATACCAAAATCTGGTGCATATTTATATCCTAAACAAAACCATCCAAAATATTCTGTGAAAATAATATCCAAAAATATTCAATTCTTGCACCAGCTTTTGCTTTACTAACTGCTACTAAAATGCTCGTTGTAATTGTTAATTAGTCTCTCATATCATCATGTAGGAATTTTGGACTACTCCTCCATAGCAAATTTCGACTCAGTTATATTTGAGGCTGTTTTAGCATTTCAGGTTCTGCCCCATTTCTGTACGGTGACTCTAACCATTCCAAAACATTAAATTGTTCTTCTTCAGTTTTCTTGTAGACCTGATTATCTGCCAGGGATCATGAGCTTGCTGCACAATCCAGCTCACTTCTTCTGTAGAATTTCCTGAAGAATTTCCTGACGCAAAGCAGAATTCATGTTTCCTTCAGTGATGGAGAATTATCCATTTCCTGAAGCAGCAAAACACAAAACTATGGCACTCCCACCTCCATGCTCGAGATTCTTCTTGTGGAGGGCAGGCTTGGTTTTCACCACCTAATGCAATTATGTGACTAGGCTTGAGATAAGCATCAATGTTTTTCTTAGTAGGCAAGATTCCTATGTTGCTACGTTTCTATGAATCCCATTTTTACTGAGGTGGTTTCAGATGATGAAGTCATGAGTAGTGACTTAACCAAAACACCTGTGAATCTCTGGATGATTTTATGGGATTGTAACATTTATGGTATAGTCTTGGAATGACTTTGTCAAGACAGGCACCTTTAGTAAGCATTAATCCAGATTTTAATTTCAAGACTATGTCTCTTACTAGTGAAAGCTCAATTTTAGAAATATTATTCATACATTTCTTTTGAAGGGGACATGTTGTGCCTCCACATCTTGTGGTGAGAAGTTCACTACGAGAGGAGCAAAACTGTGTGACATTTATATAGGGCTTATAAATCTCGTTTAATTCTCACACAATTAGCCTACTGAAACTTGGAGAGTGATTGCTTTTTCATAATGATATGTCATGTTGATATGAAGCAAGCAGCAATATTTGGGATTACTTCTTTACTCAGTTTTACTTTGTCAGTAAGATCAGTAAGATCAACATGAACCTCTGATAACATGTGCTAGCAAAGATATGCAAAAATTTAGAAAATCCAAACAGTGATGGATACATTTTTATATAATGTACAGTATATGGTTGATTGATAATATTCACATTTTGCAGGTGGGGAGCCTAAGCAAGCATGACTTCACTTTTCAGGTTAGTCAATGGCAGAATCAATATTCAAATCAGGCAGCAATTTTCTGTGTTAATCTATTAACCACCATTCCATTAACTTTATAGAGGAAACACATCAGGCTTCATTTTACATACAAGCAGTCTAACCAACTAGGTTAATGTTAACGTTGGTCCATGCTCTGGGATGAGTCAGGCATAGTACATTATGTGTTCTTGAAATTCATACAGGTCAGTTAATCAATCAATCATCATTGGCCTTCTGAACCACCATTCTGCATGCTAGCCCCAGAAGATGGAACTTGAATTCTATTAAAAAGCAAATCCTTCCATCGTCTTGATTTCAGTAGGTCTTTCAACATACTTTCTAGCTGTAGAGCTATGGACTTCCATAGCAAAACATTCCCAGAAATTCTTAGGAATCTGAATGCTTAATATCATTACATCCTTTGCTAATGTTTTTTAGAATACAAAACTTTAATTGGAAGTTTTTATATCCTGATCCTACCCAACAGGATTTTAACACTAAGTCCTGCATGTTCCAGCTACAAAAAGTAGCCAGATTAAAAAAACAGGAGGTAAGATGGGGAAAGATAGGGTTACATTTACCAGTATAGAAGCCAGTGCCTGGAATGTTTTATTTCTATTGCAGTTAATAATATATTAGGCCATATAAATATGCATGAGGATACATACCATAATTTCTACATGATGGAAGCAAGGATGGTTTGCAAAGGTAAAAAAGTATGAAGAGGTATTGTCAATGGTGTTGGGGCAAATTAGATTGAATTCTTATTTTTCATACGATCTCTTTTCTGCACTTTGTATTATTTACCCCAAAAGGGAATAGTGTGATGAGTATGTATAATGTACATATAGTACAACTATTGTTTCCAAGTACAGTAATATGCTTTATTCTGCACTGGTCAGTATAGTAGCTGCCTTTGAAGAGTATCTGGAAGCTGGTACAGAATGCTGCAATGTGGGCACTTATGTGTGCTCCTAGGGCACCATATACTTCTGTTCCACAAGTTGCATTAGTTGCCAGTTTGCTTCAATTCAAGGTGCTGGTTTTAACCTTTAAAACCCTTCATGGCATGGATCTGGGCTGAGGGACTATCTGTCCACAGTTACACCAGCCTAGCTCATTAGATCTTGCTGAGAAAGTACAGGCAAACCTCGGCTCATGAACATCTCTGCCACAAACATTTCAGATCACAACCAATTTGTTCAGCAAAAAAATTTCTCAGCCCACAAACATTTGCTCAGCCCAGGAATGCCAATGCCTGCATGTTCAAAGCTGTCAGAAAATGCACCTGGGTAAAACAATATCATGTGAGGCTGATCCAGTTAATTGCTAACACTCAAGCAGTGAGCTTCTGTGATAATTGTGCTATTATCCCCATTTTTTTTCCTTTTGCAGGTTTTTTTAATAATTCACTATGAGTCCCAAGAAGGTTATTGAAAGCAGCAAACCAAAAAGGAAAACAATGTGAATCATTATAGAGCTTAAAAAGAAAATTATTGCTAAACATGATAGAGGTGTTGGTGTGTTTGATCTGGTGTCAGAGTATAGGATGGTAAGGTCAATAATTAACACCATCCTGAAACAGAAAGAAGCCATCAAAGCTGATGTTGCTGAAGAGGTGACAATGCTTATGAAATAAAAATTACAGGCAATTGAAGAGGTAGAAAAACCATTGCCAATTTGGATAAACAAAAAAGTTAGCCAGTAATAGCATTAGAGGCACTAATTTGAGAAAAAGCAAAGATGCTGCATGCTGACATTATATACTATTATATGACATTGTATTATTGTTCCATGATACCCCGGGAACAAGTGCTAATAGGCTTGTAGAGGGTGGTTTGAAAAATTTAAGAAAAGAAGTGGCATTCATAGTGCAGTGAGGCATGGGGAGGATACTAGTGCTGCCAAAATACCTGCCGAGAAATACACAATCAAGTTCCAGGACTATGTAGAGGCTGAGGATTTTATTCCCCAACAAGTGTTCACCCATGACAAGATAAGCCTCTTTTTGAAGAGAATGCCAAAGAGGACGTACATTACTCAGGAGGAGAAGTCGTTGCCAGGACATAAGCCAACGAAGGTCAGGCCAACTCTAAACTGGTAATGCTAATAGGGATTTTAAACTCAAGCCTCTGCTGGTCTACCATTTGGACAACCTGCAAGGAGCTTTCCAGAAGAACGTGGAGCAAATTAGGCGTTATGTGAAGGGCTAATAGCAAAGCTTGGGTAACCAGGCAATTTTTTGTGGAGTGGATTCATGAAGTGCTTGCCCTAAGTATGAAGAAATACTTCCAGAAAAAACAATTGCCACTCAGGGCCATTCTCATCATGGACAATGCTCCTATTCAGCCTCCAGGCTTAGAGGAAGATTTGGGGGAGGAGTTCAGCTTCTTAATTGTTAAGGTTCTTGCCCCAATACGACTCCTCTCATCCAGCAGATCATCTCAAACTTCAAAAAACTGTACACGAAGGCACTTTTCAAAAGTTGTTTTGATATGATGGATGCAATTAATTTAACCCTTGGGGTGTTATAGAAAGAACATTTTAACATCCTGAATTCCTTGAAGCTCATAGAAAAAGCCTGGGGGGGATGAGTCTTCGAGGACCATGCAATCAGTATACAAGAAATTGTGGCCAAAGTCTGTAGTAGCGGAAAGGGAGTTTGAGCAGTTTGAGGATAAGCCTGTATCTGTTGTAGAGGATATTGTGTCTCTGGGCAAGTCCATGGGATTGGAGATTAATGAAGAAGATGTGGAGGAGGTGGTGGAGGACCACAACACTGAGCTCACCACTAAGGAACTCCAAGACCTTCAGAGGGAGCAGCAACAGACAGCAGCTGAGTAAATGTCTGAAGAGGGAGCATATTCCTCTGTTGCTTCCAAATGGGCATATGTGCAAACGTTTTCTGGAAAATCATCACTCAAACCAAGAAGTAATAAACCGATCAATCATCAAACATGTTAAATGATTAGGACATGTCTCACTTCAGACAAGTGTTAAAATGCAAGCAAAAACAAACCTCACTAGACAGGCTTTTAGTGAGACAGAGGTCCAGTGAGTCATAAGCAAGTTCTAGAGGGGCAAAGAGACAGAAGAGAGAAGGAACCCCAGAAGGACAGTTACCTAGGTTCTTACAGAAAGTGATTCCTTCCAAATCATATTATCCCCCATCCCTCCTCTCCTCCACCTAGCCTACTGCACACCAGAGCTTGCCACATAACAGGTAAAGTGCAGCTAAATTTTCATTTCTTTCAGTTTTATTTAAATTTACATTTGTTTCATTTTTTTTGCTCTTTTAAAGGTTTCACTGTGTTATTTTAGTATTAGGAATGTACTTATACAAGTTTGCATAGGCAGTATTTTGGGGGTGTGGAACAGATTAATGCATTTTACATTACTTCTTATGGGGGAAACTGTCCTGACCCACAAACAAATCAGGTCACAAGCAGCTTTCTGGAATGGATTAAGTCTGTGAGCTGAGGTATTACTGTATTGTGTGGGTACCATCAGCTAGGGATCTACATCTAGTGGGCCCCAGGAGACATGCCTTTTCTGCTGTGGCACTCGCATCATGGAACTTCCATCCCCCTGGAATTAGACTGACCCCCATCCCTTTTGATTTTTTGTAAGGCCCCTAAGACCTGGTTATGCTACTAGGCTTCTTAGGAATCAAATATGTCCCAAGGGCTCCACTGCTGAGGGAGGCATTTTTATCATCTCTTTGCCTAGGGTTAGTATTTTTGTTTTTATGTTATTTATTACTGTGGCGTTTAGATTTTTGTTTTATACTGGCAGTTTTATTTATTGCTGTGCACTAACCAAAGTCCCTTTTGGGGAGATGGGCAGCTGTATAAATTTGATTAAAAATAAATTTAAAAATTTTATTTTATCCTAATAGTAACTGTGGGAAGAAACTGACCAAAAATATATTATAAATAACTCTATTTCTGGATTATAGAGGAAAAAGAGACTGAGGAGAGATTCACATCTAAAATGAACTGAGCTGACCTGTTCTTGAAATGTGATGTATCTGTGACAATCATCCTGATTAGTGCTTCCCCATACAATATCATGAATAACTAACAGGAGAGCAATGAAATCTGCAAAGAGATCTGTGAAAAATGGTGGTCATGTTATAATTTGGTCAGTGCAAGACAAACAGGCATGGGGTTCAGCTGGGGACAGCAGGGCAATGGAACAGATTCCACATGGCTCTTCATCGCAGCAGGGACCATTTAATCTGTTCCTTTGCTGACTGTAGTACCTGCAAGCAGAAGAAAGGTAAATACTGGCGATCAGATATATAAACTAAAGCCAAGGAGGGAAAATCCAATGTCATGTATACTCAGCGCAAATGCAAATCTGGGCCCTAAATCAAATAGGGGGGAATCCATTTTTTCAAAGCCAGACTTGACTGATAGAAATCTTTTCCAGGGTTTTCAAATTGTATAAAAATATTGCCAAACTATAACAACCTTGATCATCCAAGAGTGGAAGAGCATAAGTCTGAAGAAGGTTATTCAACAGGCATAAGAATTTAAATGTTCGAGCAGTTTTTCAAACAAAAGCTAAGATTAGTAGAGTATTCAATTTTGTATCATGCTTCAAAACCCAAAGTAGTGTGATTCAACCACCCTCACCACCCTCATGTCCCTAGAATACTAAATGTCCACCTGCCTCTATCAATGTCTACAGCTATATCCCCAAGAAAACTTAATTGGGAGGAAGGCCCAAGGATAGCAAGGTATGTGGAAATAGGACATCAAGCATAATGCAAAATAATAGACAAAATCCAACCAGAAGACATACCTGTGACACTGTCTGTTCTGTGAGAGGGACATCCTCCCCCTAAAATAGAGAAGAAAAAATATGCTTGGTAGGATTCAAAATATCTCATTGACCTTTCCAAAAAAGAAATCTACTGGACTCCTACTTTTGTATTCTCAAATCAGGGATTGCAATTTACCATTTAGTCCAACTGCATATCAAAAGTGCAGCCTTTCTCTCCCCCTGCCCCCATAACATCATAGTCCACATGCAGACAATCCCAGATAAATATATGGAATTATAGTGTCCTTTAACCTGCTCTAAATATAAGTTCAATATAACAATTGTCTCTGCCCCTCAGTCAATCGAGTCAGAAAGCTCCTGCCTATCAGGAAAAAAAGACCAGATAAGGCTCACTTACACGTACAGCAACCCTATGTAGCACCTGCTGGGGATCACTTTCTAGAATCACCCTGTTAAGAGATAAAAGAAATAAGGGCTCACCAAATCGGACTATATTCCCTGATAGCTCTTGGGAGGGGAAGGTAGGAAGAATAACAAAGGAGACTTCCCAAAACAATCCAAGAAATTTCTTACCATGGAGAAAGCATATTCTGTCCATAGACAGAGATATGCACTAGATCAATATACAAGTAAACCCAAATTTGAGCATGATCAGATTTCTAAAGACATTGGACTTACCCTCCATCCACGATTTCATCCACTGCTAGGAAAAGGCCTTCCATGTTCTCTAGGAGAGCTCGCTTCTCCACATTCTTTCTGTAAGAGATACCAAACACTACTGAGTAGAGAACTAAGGTACTGTGTAGCCCCTTAGCCTCTAAAGAAATCCCAAGCACATGCGCCCTTTAACAAAGTATTTCTTAACCACTGAAGGCAAACAAGTTATCTAGGCGGAATACAATTCCTCCACCACAAAAATGGGAAAAAACCTTACAAGATAAATGAAAAGCAAAGAAGGAGGGCAAAGCAGCCAATGTTCAGCTAAGGCAAAGAGAACTATTGCTGAATGAAGCACCCAGTAGCTGGAAGCCCCTGCTTTCCTAGCCTCTGAAAATCCCATCTGGCGGATCTATCAGTTCACAGACATGCAAATCTACAGATGGATTCCAAGTTATTAAGTAACATGAATACATCCAGAGAGGTTTATTTAATAATCCAGATATTTCTGAAAAAGAAAATCAGTCCTCTCCAATGAGTAATCTTAGACATTTTGCACATCAGTTCCCCTACACCTCTACCACAGCCAATTAGGAGATTCTTACCGCAACATCTGACTGAGTGAGTCAAAAAGGCAGTTGAGCACAGCCATTAGCATCAGCTGCAAAGCAAAAGCACATCTGTATGATTAACATACACACACACAGTAACTCAAAGGCTACATTCATTCTGGATTGTTTGAAGGTTTTTCCTGAAGAGACTGGTGTTTTGCTACAAGTCACTACGGACCAAAGAAGGGCCTGGTGAGCCACAATTGTGAATCTATGTGTCCCCCATTGGTCCTTTCTCTTAAGCATATGTCAGGTTCTCAGTTTAAGAAGGGATAAGAGAGGACAATGATTCAATCTTGCCACAACATTCTGTCAAAGGTCAACAGTGTCAGTATGTTTGTGGTCAAATTTCACACATTAAGCTACAAGGATGCCATAATATAACAATAATGGCAACAATGTTTTCTTCATATGGAAGGCAGGACAGTTGAAACTAGATGTGCCACTGCAAACAGCTGCTTGCTACATCTGGAGAAACGTACCTCATTTTCATAGGAGCTGCCAATAACATAAAAATATAGGTCAATGCTGCTCTTGTAAACAACCGTCAGGCCTTCTAAGAGGGCTATCTCACCTAGAACAAAAGTAGAGGGAGATAGACAAACACAACTAAATTATATTCCTAGTCTAGAATAACAGTAATATTCTGATACAGTATAGCCATACTTTACTTTCAACAGCTACTTAACAAGCAAATATTGCCCCAGAATTAATGCAGACTTTGGGGAGGATCTACATTACTGTGGAAACTACTATTGTACCTCTTGCTTTAAAAATGTTTAAACTGGACTGCTGTAATAACCTATTAGTACTAATATTCATACCAATTTGGAATCAATGTTACAAAAACAGTTATGTGCTACAAGGTGCAGCATGAATTTATACTCTTGAATTAGCTCACATGCACAAAGGTGTATAGAAGTGCTTCTCAGGATACAGGAAACCCAAAAAGGAGTATCTTATTGCAGTCATGCAAATTCTGGATATGTTTTTGATTCTAGGCAATAGAAGGGTACATCAAAGAAAAATTTTATTTCAGAACTGAACCTTGAATTTGTTTTAAATTATCCAATTTTAAAACTGCCCATCTCCCTCACAGAGGGACGCTGCACAGTGTACAAATAAAATACAAAATTATGAAGTGTAAGGTATACAAACATAAAAAATATAAAATTTAAAGAGGCATGCAATGTTAAAAATTAATTAAAAGGCAGGGGGAGAGCTTGCACAGAATATTTTTCATATCCACACTTTGCAGTAAGCCAAAGGATATTAAATCCAATCAGAATCACATTTAGCAATTGAAACTGGGTGGATATCTTGGCAAACAAATTTTATGCCTGCCTTTAATTTCAGACATGACTTATACTCAAATGGTAGGTAGGGTCAGGGAAAATTTAACCAATAAAACAGGCCAAAACGTTAAGATTTTCTCCAAAATAATTTTACTTCAAAAACTATAGAATCACAGTATTCAAATGAGCCATTTAAGCCTGAGTCTTAAATGCTCTATGCATATACTAGTATCCATCTGAATCCAATGAAGGGGAATCCATCACGTCTTTGAGTAGGTTAAAACTACATTAATATTTGGACGTTTTTCTGATATTCTATCCAAATATGTATTCTGTAACAAGACAATTACTCTATGTCTTGTCTTCTGGGACAATGGAAAACACATCTTCACCTTCTTCTAGGTCTCTACAGTAGAATTTAAAGAACACTAACATATTTTCTCTCATATTCAGTTTATCACAGCCAAACATTCCCAGTCTCTTCAATCTCTTCTCATAAGCACCTACGTGTTCACCTTTAATGTAGCAGGCTTCTCCTAAAAATGCAAGTAAATTAAACGTAACCTGGGATATTTTTTTAAAAAATAACGTTCTTAAAACTTTCTTGTACCCATTAATTCTGGTATTTCCCAGTAGTATAGATCTGGCCTTTGGAATGAATTAACAAATAATGAAATTATACTCCATGGAAAACTTACTATCTGTCCGGTGGGTCTTACTGAAAATATTCTTCTCAAAAGCCTTCTGCTCCTTGACTGTGGGATAGGTGTCATCGTAATACTAGCAGGAGAAAAGAAAAGCTGATTAGCTAATAGGCAAGGGAAAAAAACAGGTTTCAATGAGGCATACATTCATGTGAAAGACAACTTGATATACTAAAATCAGAAAGAGAGGTTCCCGTAAGATATGGCTGGACAACAATTTCCAGGAAGCATATTATTGTACAGTAATGTAAATTATGAATCCAAAAGCACAGAGAGGGTCATTGACTCCTCACGTCTCATTTAATTACACAGTCTGCCACATCTATAAGGTATGGAAGGGTGGCTAAGTTTATTTTCCATCATAATAAACCTGACAGGAACCCCCGTTTTCTACAGATTGGGAATTGAGGCAGACATAAAGCATCTGAGTCTGGGTAGGGGAAAGTTGAGCCAAGATCTCATAAATTCTCTACCAAAATCAAATGTAGCTGTAGGCTATAAAATGAGAAATACATTTTTCCTTGGTCAAGATAGCGGCAAAAAAAGGCATGATAGCTCCCTGAAAAAAAAAGGAGCAATTCTATACCAGAACCTTTTTAATAAATATTAATTTTGGGAATGGGGAAGCACTGAAGGTAAACTCTGCAATTAGTGCTACTGTTTATAGAGAAATCCAACAGCATTCATTATATATGAGACAAGAGGGTCTATATAAGGACACTATGTTTCCTAAAGGCAATTTCTACCACATGACCAAGCTTGGGTTCTTCTTAGAACTTTGAACTTTTCCATTCCTTACAGACATCAAGACTTACCTTAGCAAAAAGACGGTCTCCATCATTGTCTAAAATCAGAATGGCTTTCACTGTGTAGAGAGATGGTTCCTGGAAAAAAAAAAGACACACATTCAATTAACACCAAGTGCAACTCTTTTTAGCCAGAGTGTGGTATAAAGATGCACAGCATCACCATCAGAGTTGTTACACCAAACAAAACTACAGTACATAGATGCTGAGGTGAAATGAAATCTGTGCCAAATTTTGTTCACCTGTTGTGATAAACAAATTAAACAATAGGAAGGGACCCTGAAACTCCCACATTGTGGGTCCTATACAACTATATTCTAAATTTCAAGGCTTATAATTCTATGTACGTTTTCAAGCTTCACTTCACTTCTTTCACAAGGGCTAGAAACTTCCATTTCTTTTTCTCTAAGAGGAATTTGAGATTCTCACAGTGATGAATTGCCAGAGATCAAATGTCATTTTTGCCTATTTTAAAATGTGAAAAACACATATAGCTCTACTTATGAAAACTATCAAGATTTCAGGTCTGCTTAGTTTATGGCTTATTCAGTCTAATACTTGACCCGTTATGGGAATTCATTCAGTAGAAGTTGCTGGGAGTTGGGCAGCATATACATTTAAATATTACTTCTACTACTAAAAATAATAATAGCAGCTGCTATTTATTTAGGAAATCACAAAAGACTGATTACAAAAAATAATGGCATAACAATGTAGCAACAATGGTGCATTGGAATATCTGCAAGAAATACCATCTGCCTGCAAGCAAGAATTGGTGGGACTACAAAATGACAAAAATAATACAGAATGAAGAAGCTAAAATGCTCTGGGACCTTAAAATTAAAGCAGACAAGTATCTGCCACACAACACCCCAGACTTAACAATAGTAGATAAGAAAGACAAAATCTGGATAGTGGATGCTGCAGCACCTGGAGACAGCAGAATAGAAGAAAAAGAATTGGAGAAAAATCACAAAATACAAAGACCTGCAAATAGAAGTAGAACAACTGTGGCAAAGGAAAGCAAATATAGTACCAATAGTAATAGAGACCTTAGGTGCAATCCCAAAACATCTGGCAACCACTTGAACAATATCAGCATTGACAAAATCATCATAAGTCAATTGCAAAAGATAGCTTTACTTGAAGAGCTTATATCCTGTGATAATTTTAATATCATCAAACATGTGCCTATCCCAAGTCCTTGAGAAGGACTTGATAGGTGGATAAAAATGCTAACTCCAGTCTAAACATCTGGCTGACTATGCAACCAACCAGAATGTAACAATTAGTGGGCACGGAATGTTCCAAGTACACCAGACAGTTGAAGAAGAAAAAAGGGCATTGGAAGGATATCTGAAGGACAGCAAAGAAGAAGCTAGTATACCATGAAGGCTTACTGAATACCAAAGAGATTAAACTGGCCTGTAAGAAAGACCAAATGAAGTACAGAAACAAGGCCTGTCAGTATTACATGGCCAATATACTCCTCCAAAGTACAGGCTGCTCTTGTGTAAATGGAGTTCAATATCATATATACAGCCTTCCCATATCAACTTTTGGGGATTTTTGCCCACTAACCCATCTATTTTGAACTGGATTTTATGCCAGGGATAGAACTACCACCCCTTCCTTTCTCCATCTCTCTCAAGCAGGGGCAGAGAATCTTCTGATAGGTGAAAGATTTTGGCTGTACCAGAAAAAAATTCTCCTTTAATAAGTTCTTGGGGCCTAAGCCTTTTTATGTTAAATGAGAGAAAAAGTAAGATAAGATTATAAATTTTGCAGACTACTCCTGCGACTAAAAACAAATAAAGGTACTGCTCTGTACTCAATAAAAGGTAAAGGAGACCCTGCCAGTCGTGACCGACTCTAGGATGCGGTGCTCATCCCCGTTTCTAAGCCAAAGAGCCAGTGTTTGTCCTGGGGCGGCTCTGTGATCATGTGGCCGGCATGACTGGATGCCTTAAGGCGCATGGACACTGTCACCTTCCCGCCAGAATGGGCGGTACCTATCTATCTACTCAATAGTACTGTACTCAATAGCAGCACTAAATATGGCTTGGTCAAATATTATCTTGTTAGAGGTAGGACTAATTATAGCTTCTACCATAAGTCAGTATGCAACATATAAGCGCAAACTTAACACACAGAATCAAAATTATGGGAAACATGAACTCTTTTCCTGCTACATTTAGAGCTCAACGAGATACTCCAACCAGATTCAAGTAGGAGGACTGTAGCTGCATGATGGGGCACATCCTTTATTTAAAGAACTCAAGACAAAATTCCTAGTGTGTTTCAAGATAGGCTGAAGAAAAATCCAAATCCTGTTTGTAATCTCTCTAGCTAAGCCAGCTACATCATCAGTCAGGCATGGCATAAGGCAGCTCCCCCACACCTCTAATAGCCTCTTGAGGTGAGGCTGGAGAAAGGGCCAGAAGAGATCTACTTCTTCCCTGCTGGATGCTGAAAAGCTCTCGAGACAAAGTTCTGTGATGCACTGACTTCCATGTAGCCACAGTCAAAGTGTATAACAGAACTTCACCTCAAGCGCTGTATAGATCCCCTCTGGGAGCAGAAGACCA
Organism: Acrochordus granulatus; assembly: GCA_032468055.1. Classification (NCBI taxonomy): domain Eukaryota; kingdom Metazoa; phylum Chordata; class Lepidosauria; order Squamata; family Acrochordidae; genus Acrochordus; species Acrochordus granulatus. The sequence continues at coordinate 18,864 of JANHZU010010164.1, read as the reverse complement.
TCTTTGAAGCAGCACCTGCACACAGATGTGTTAACCTTGACACAGAGCTTAAACCTGATTCCTCTGAGCTGCTGTCCTACTGATATAGATCAAGATTAAGGCAGCATGGAGCATGCTTTTTCTTAAGTTTTATGAAACAAAGATTCCTGACAATGGAAGGGGGCAGCACTTTGTTCATCTTAAAATTAAGCCTGAAGCCATCACAAACCAAAGTCTGGCACCAAAATTTAAAACAAGCAATAATCTTGTTTCTTGCAAATGTGCAGAGCAACCTGCTGTATTTCATGGATTTCCATAACAAACTGAATACTATCTCTGGTCCTACAACCTCCAGCAGTTTTGCTTATCCAGATTTATTACCAGGTTACCTGAAAAATCAGAATCTAGAATTATTACAGGGGATATAGGGCTGGGAATACTCAACACGTTTTAATACAGTGGCTTTTATGTTTCAGGATGTTCTGTAATTTCTGCAATTATTAAGGGTTCTTAGATAAATAAAGATCAATAAAGCAGACCAGTCAAGTTTGAATAACTTACTGCCACCATGTATATCATGTGGTTCCAAATTTTATTTTCAAGTCATGCAAAGCAATATTGAGAACAAATTTGATAGGCTAATTCCTTACACCAATTGAACATACTCCCTTACAAGATTTGCCAGAATAATTTGCTACAAAAATCCATGATTGGGATTGCAAGAGTTTTCTAGCAGTCAAACATTTGGAGAGGGAAACATGACAGTAAAAACCACTAGTTTCTCTCACTGCCAAGAAACTGGTAGAGAAACTGCCAAGTTCCATAGGAAGGTGGAAGAAAAGTTTCAGGATTCCTCCATGGCTCATCCATTATAAGATAAACATGAACATCAACACAGACAAATTCAAAATTTTTTTCCAACTCTCTTCATTCCTATTCATGCAAACAAATTCATTTCACAAACGTAGGGGGCAGAGATACAATGGAATTTTCCTCCCTTTCTATAATATTTCACTTCCTATCAGATTAATGTGAATAGATCTCAGTGTGAGAGATCCTTGTTTTACAGCAAGTTGGAGCATCTGAACTCTGCACTGAAGCTCTTGGAAACTGCAAGCACAATGGTATAATATCTAACCCTGTGCAGCTAATGACTGATGTAAATATATCAGGAAAATATTCAGATACCTGATCTAATCCAGACTGGATGAAGCCACAGATATGGACAAATACTAGGACTCACACTTGCTTTACTTCCAGGAAAAGAAAAAGAGATGCTCACTGTATATATATCAGAGCAGAATTTATACAATTCTTTAACACAGAGACTAGATTATACTGGAGAGAAAGCAATTAAACAAAGTTTAAATCTATAATGAACACTAACTAGAAGGCCCAAAGTGACATAATTTTTTCTCTGGAGCCTTCCAGTTCAAACAAAAAGGCTGCCTTGAGCAATCAACCATTAGAACAAGACATTAAGAGTTACTGCACAGTTTATTCTGATCATTTAATTCTGAAGTTTCAATAAATTAAAGCTCAGTCAATTAAACTAGGTGTGCAATGGCCCAGATGGTCAGCGTGATAGCAGCAGCATTGCCATAAAGATTTTACAGCTGCCAGAACCCCTAAGGAAGGAGTGTGTTTGGAAAGTGAGGGAAGGTAGAAGTAATATATGTGTATTTGTTTTATTTGCAAAAAACATTTGGAAAGCTGCATAGATAGCATCAACACAATGAACATGAATCTGAGCAAACTCCAGGAGATAGTGGAGGACAGGGAGGCTTGGAATGCTATAATCCATGGAGTCATGAAGAGTCAAACGTGACTTAACGACTAAACAACAACTAATGAAGGAGACAGAGCCATTTCCACTGAAGCTTAGAAAGTTAATACAGCCCACATGTAAGGTAACCTCTCCAGAAAAAAAATGAGGAAATACATTGTTAGAATGAGTACAAATCATACCTTTTCCAAGTTAGGTAATCAATGTGGAAAGAGTGGCATCTACTCAAATATGAAATAAATTGCCTGCATTTTTCCCCAATACCATAAATACCGCAGTTCTTAAGAAACTCAAGTGTTAAATCTCTTTCTCTATAGAAAGTGATGTTTAGCCATTTTCTTTTGTATAGCTATCCCAATTTCGGTAAGTTAGATTCAGGGAAAGTCTAATCTTTTGAGTCCTTCATGATATTCATACCCCTAAGGCTTACTAAGCCATTTTGGAGTTTATAGAATCCACCAGATAAGAGAAAGTCTGCTTTATAATTCCTCTCACTTTTGAGAAAGCGAACAACTCACTTAGTGAAGGGCTTTTTTGGGGGGGGGGTATACCCTAGTGCAATATGCCTTATAATCCAACCTCATGTGACTTGATGCTCAAGAAATTGTTCCTGCTGAGATCCATCTGAAAAGTATGAAATGTAGGTTTATGGCTTTATTAACTTTTGATATTATAAAATTGTTGCTTTATGTGCTTCTTATATTATCTTACACTCTGATCTGCATTATTAGAAATGGTGGGAAATGGCTACTTTTATTTTATTGATGGAATATATTCTACTATATTTCTACTATCAATATTGTTCAAGGCAGTTACAAACACTAAAATATATGAAATATAAAAGTAACACATGAAGCAGACATATATGTTCTTTAAAAAATGCAGCATGCATCCATTAATCTCTCAGTTAACAGTTTAAAAGCCCACTGCCTGACTGAATAAAAATCTATCTGCTTGTCAAAACAGAGACAAGAGATTTAGTTAAATTGCCTTCTCTTGGCCAAGAAATTCAAATCTGTTGCCCAGAAATCCTCCTCTCGCATTCCTAGCAAACATGGCTCATATGATGGTGTGATGCAGAAAACAACCTCTACTGAATATCTTAATACCCAGACAACCTCTCCTCTGAATATCTTAATGTCCAGACAGCCTCTCAAATCCAAGATGATCTTCCAGACACTTTGATCCCAAGGCACACTGAGTTTTGTCATTCATTAAAAACCCACTAAATTGTGTCCTCAATGGAACTAATTATAAGCCCCTTGGTCAACAGTCCAGCTCTGTAAACCAAATGAGGTTTCTGAATGCTTTTTCTAAGGAATTCCATGTAGAGTGTAAGAGCTGCTCAATAAAGATGTAAAACACTATGTCATCTTGGCTAGTACAGACCCTGCCAAAAATGGATGCAGTCTGTATATTATTAGTTGTGCCAACACAATTCTAGCCACTAAACTGCAAACTAAGTCATCAGAGAACAGTGCTATTCTGTCCAAGAAAACTGTTCTGATATGGTTAATGAAGTGATTCTCAGCAATTCTCAAAGACTGTTACATTCAGAACAGTTCAGTCAGGATGCAATTGAATCACATTAACAATTTTATTGATGAAATTCTATGCATGCAGCACAAACATGTTTGAAATTATTTCTGAGGAGTCCGTACTGTGGTCCTATTTTTATTAAGGTGTTCAATCAAGTTCCAGGTTGCGCCTCTGCATCTCAAGATTCTATCTGCAATTTCTTTTTTGCCAGAGTATCAAGCAGATTATATCAAGTCCAGACAGAGATATAAAATGCCTCAGTGAAAAATTCAGTTTAAGTTCCAATGTGAGTATAATTAGTTTCCCACAATTCTGAAATGAAGGCTAAGAATCATCTGCTTCCTACAACTTAGGTAAAATGGGATATGAACCTGAATATTCTGGTTCAAATTTAATTCAATCCTGAATTATTTATGTAAGTTTGATAAAGTGGTATTAAACTACAGGCAACTGACTATAAATTGAGAATAACAAAATAACCTCCTAATAAATTTACCGTGATACTGAATGGACTAAGGTCTTTAGCATGCAGCTGACATAAATAAAAACACTGCTTATCAGAATGACAGTTGCCATCACAACACAGTAGTAAAAAGCAAATTCAAAATGGATTACCTGCAGGCAGGTCTAATTTCTCTGTGTATAGTTAAGAACATTAGAGTGCTTTTTTCCTCCAAGAACCATTGTTGACAATATATATACAAAAACTTTCCTAGTTTAATCTCATAACAATCTAGTGAGGTGAGATTATCTTGGAACAACAAATCTAAGATCACTGATGCAGCACAGTGTACACCAGTAACAAATAAAAAGATCATTTTTGCTATTTTGATTTTTTTCCCAACCCTTTTATAGCTTGCCAAGGGGGGGAAAAGGTCATGCATTTTATAAAAAGTCCCTGAGCTGGGACTCTTTAGTCCCAGCTAGAAGCATCAATACTCTCTACAACAGCTGTTTAAAACTAAACTGAAGTATTGTCAGAAGCATAAATCCAGAATCCTATTCAGCTAAATAAGCAGGAAATGCTCACTCATATTACCTTACCAAATCTTGAAGTCACTGAAGTAATGCACAATAACATTTAAAGCAGATGTGACCAACGTTTTCTTGGATACATGAGTAGATAGGGGTACACCAAAACTAAATGCAATTTCAATTCATTTATATTTACTTACAATTAATTATACTTACCATGATTGCTTTCTGGTTATAGATTAAATAACGTATCCTACTACATTAAAAGTTATAATCTGACATATTTTGGAGGTCTCGGCAGCCACAGGTAGCTCTGAGCCTCAAGCTGCACATTTCTAATTTAAAATTAGTGGGTATAGTACCAGAAAGTCCAGAGTTGAAGATTACAAGAGCTAATTAAACCAAGTTAGCTTATATTTTTATAAGTCAGTAAATGAGACTACTGTTTACAAGAGGCTGACCTGATACACTTTTAATGCAGGTTCTTGAAACATTGCTGTGCAAACATTTACAATCAAATCAGCCCATTTTCTCAAAGAAGGGCTGGCATTATTGAAGACCTGCAAAATCCCAATCCTTCATTTTCCCATCTCAAATATTCCTCCTCTTTGCCTTTATTTACTTATTTATTATATTTCTATGCTGCCGAAAACTGGAGACTCTCAGCAGTTAACAAAAACAAGCATTAAAAAGATCTATTAAAAAAATTAAAAAAAATATTAAAATAAAACATTAAAATAAAAAACCTGATAGACTAGAGAGATGGGCTAAAAATATTACACATATATATAAAAAAGGGGGGTGAGGGCAGCTAGTGATCAACCAGCCACCTCCATGATGATGATGAGCCCCCCTTGGAGCCCCAGGCCATCTCATAGAGCCAGGTTTTAAGGCCCTTCCGGAAGGCCATCAGGGAGGGGGCAGCCCTTAGCTCAGGGGGCAAGATGATCCATAGGGCAGGAGCCACAGCAGAGAAGGCTCTTCTCCTGGACCCCGCCAGCTGAAATTCCTTAGCCGATGGGAACCAGAGAAGGACTCCTCTGCTGATTCTGGTGGGTCGGAAATTCCCCATCGGGGTGACACGTTTCCTCAGATAGCCTGGTCCTATGCCATGAAGGGCTTTGAAGGTCAACGTTAACATCTTGAATTGTACCCGGAAGCAAACCGGTAACCAGTGCAGCTCGCAGAACAAAGGTGTTATGTGGGCCAATCTATTAGACTCTAAAATCATCCGCGCAACTGCACTTCAGCACAGCTGCAATCTCTGGATACACTTCAAGGGAAGCCCCATGGAGAGGGCATTACAGTAGTCCAGGATTGAGATGACGAGGGCATGAGTGACTGAGTGCAGGGACTCCTGGTCCAGGAAACGGCGTAACTGGCACACAACACGAAGCTATGGAAAGGCTCTCTTGGCCGCGCTCACTACCTGCTCTTCAAGTAGGAGTCGCGAATCCAG
>JANHZU010010163.1:0-15318 GCA_032468055.1 Acrochordus granulatus | reverse complement strand
GGTTGTGGGGGGGGGGGGTTTAGGGTTTATCAGAATGTCACACACTCAATATGTTTGGTGCAGTAGTGATCTGTTGGAAAAGCACATGCGAGGGAAGTAGACGGAGGATTAATAGGGATTTTCTATTACTGGGTGTGTGTTGCAAAAAAAGACAAGAGAAAATAAGCTAAAAATTAACGACTGAATACAAGTGTTATGAAGCCACCGGTGAATGTGCTGTGATATTGTTAAAAGAGGATGAGTTTTTTGTTTGCCTGCAAGAAACTGCAGCAAATGTCAACAGATCCACAAGGACAAATACTGCTAATGAAAGGGAGCAGGTAAATGGGGAACCCCATACACTGAAGATTGGATTCCTTTATCCTTGTTAGGGTTTTTTTCTTTCTATAATCCATTCTGAGGCTTCATCATCTTTGTTTTTCCTCCTAACGATTGTTATGATTTCAGGTGCTTTTATTCCTGTTTTACAGGCATGGAACTGAATGACAAGAATTGTTTTATTATTTTGAGATCATGCAGTGAAACTTTATCATAAGGTGGGGTTTGGAGAAAAAAGCAACTGGGTTTGCATCCACCCTTCAATTACTTTGGTTTGATCCTCACTATACACAAAGTTATAATGCAGTTTGTTTAGTTCTGGTGTAGTGTTATTTATTTTACTGATATTTTGCCTTTATTTTATTAAAAACAGCTCAAGACAGTGAACATATCTAATACTCCTTCCTCCTATTTTCTCTCTTCTGGATTCTAGTCTGATGCCTTAATCAAACTGTTTATGCAAATCCCACTGTGGCAATTCATGAATCATATTTTGTTGGCTTAGTACATTTTTCAAATCCAGTCAATTTATTCAACAAACCCTGGTTTAGTATGATACAAAGGATTGAGTTACAGAAGGATCTAGGTTGTTTGTAGGGTTGCAGGGAGTACCACTTCTGCATACACTTCTGCATGTCAACTCTTCAGTTATTGAACATGTTTTGTTTTAGCAGTTCAGCATTGAATAATTCTCATTCTCTCTCTTGGTGGAACCCAGGACTTTCTCATCACTGGACTTGGAACCTCAGATGGGAGGAGAAAGGGATGGCAAGCTCAGAGTCAGCTTGTCTGAAGCGCCAGACTGTTGGAGAAGTGGGCAAGAAACTAGACCAGATATCCTCCAGCTATGACAAAAACATCCAAGATGCATCCCTTGGGAATGGAAAAAAGGATCTTGGGGACAAGGTAAAAGAGAATCAGCCCCTTCCCATCCAATCCCAGCCAGGGGTATGCTGGGCTTGCCCAGATGGCACCTTTGTCAAGCTGATTCTGAAGGCTGGGAAAGGTTTAGATAAACCAAAGGAAGGATCCATCTGCCAGGTCTTCATTGAGGCCTGTCATGAAGGGCCCTTGAGCTACCCATCCTGCAGGTGGGCTGAAGTGGAGCTGGGCGGGGGTGATGCCGAGTGGGACGGTGTGGTGGATCGTGGTCTGGCAACCATGCTGGCGGGGGAGCAGGCGGAACTGAGATTGACAAGAGGTGGCACCATCACAGTCCATTTGGCAAGCTTCACTGAGGTCAAAGACTCCTGGGAGATGAGTGCAAGTGAGAAGTGGGATTTGGTTCTCAGCAATAAAGAGCGTGGCAGTGAACTGTACAGAGCGGGAGCTATTGATGCAGCTGCCAGGCGCTATGCTAGGGCCCTACGCCTACTTGTGGTGGCTGCTCCTCCCCCAGATTATGACCAGATCAAGGCGGAGCTTCACACCAACTTGGCCGCCTGTCAACTACGGTTGCATCAGCCGGCTAATGCTGCTTGCAACTGTTCCAAGACTCTTGTGCTCCAGCCAGCCAACACCAAGGCTTTGTTTCGTCGGGGCTTGGCCTATGATGCGATGAATGACTTGGAGGGGGCAGCACAAGACCTAAAGGGAGTTTTGCGAGTAGAGCCAGGAAACCGAGCGGCTCGACGGGAACTCGAAAGGGTTACTGAGCGGATCCGGGCACGAGATGCTAGATTGGCTCAGGCCATGCAGAAAATGTTTGCCTGAATAAATTTACCGCATCAGTATTTATGGATTGCATTTTCATTGTGATTCAGGTGGGCACCCGGAAAAAAGAGCTAGTGTATGGCACTATGAAATTTATGGCTGGGCAAGATTTAGATTTCTGTGTCTTGCACCAAATCAAACACCATTTGTTTTACCATTCTGATTTTCTTACATGTGAAGCATTATACTGAACATATCACATGCTATCACATAGGGTTGCTACATAAATATGAAATTTGCCTTTGGCATTCCAGTTCTTATGGTTTTAAAATAAGCAACCACTTTAATTCTAGTGTGAAATTATGTGGGTCACATGTAATGAAATCTCAGCAATTTTACACATTTTTGGAAGTAAGATAGATGATACTTCCCCTATTCCTTCTCCAAAACTCATGTTGAAAGCTTTATGTACTGTGTGTTGTGATTCTAAGAGTACACTGCACAAGTACAAATGAGAATTTTATTGAAGACTTTGTACAGAAGCCACAGTCCTCAAAGTTAGTTTTTATAATAATGCAGTTTTTTTCAAGACAAATTTCTAGCCATTTCAATTGTAAAGATGAGCAAGAAAAAACATTGCTTTCATAAAATCACAGGAACAGCAGGGAAATAAAAACTTCATTGTGAATAAGGCTTTAACATTTGATGGGGATTTGGGATCCTCCCAGTAAGAAAAATGAAACTAAATTACTCCATTTTCAATGAACAAGCTGTGGTTTCAGAGCTTCCTTAAAGCTAGTTTTGTGATCATTAAAGCACAGTCTTCATGCCATTTGGGGAAGGAGAGAAAAAGAGCTATTTTGAAAACCTGCCATGTTGAAAACAAAAATGAAGTAGCGAATTATGTGCAAATTTATACCAAAGGCAGAATTTAGGGACTGGCCCTTGCTTGCATGGGGAGGAAAGAATCTCATGATTATGGAATCTTTATTAAAAGAAAACATTGCAGAGTGATACTAAGTTAAAGATTTTGCTGTAGGGAAACAAAGCCAAAATCTCCCATTCTTATTATTATAGGTTTTTTCCAGTCCTCCTTGCTCTTCCAGAGTTGTCACATGCCCAGTGATCGTTTTAAATCCATACATATCTTTTTTTTTGCTGTTTCTAAGCAACCATCTCCTAAGAGACCACAGAACTTGGGGATGGTAAACCAAAGGGGAGGGGGAAGTTGGGGAGGAGGTGAGAAAAGATTGGAGTAAGAGAAGAGATATTGAACCTTCTGCTTTTAAATACAATTACATTGGATGCTGGGAATCAATCAGATGTCTTTATTAACAGAGATTCTGTAACCATGTCACTTGCAAACAGAGATAGAATATAGAGTCCAACAATCAAGGGGGGAAAAGGAGGGAATGGATGAGAAGTTCGTATGACAATATGAAATTTGGCATAGATTAGAGGTGATGGGAGGCCTTAAAAATGAGTAATAATGCAAAACTTTTCTGTATTGAAGCCTCCCCATGCTTGATCCCTAAAACACAGAGTTCCGAATGCTTGTGAAACCATCTAACCATTTTTGGTCAATTCAACTTAGAGATAATCTACTTGTTACAAGAATGAGATGTGCCAAAGTCTGAATTGTATCATGTCCATTTTTAAACTGGAGGAATTGTTTCTGTAAATTGTTCTCCCATGTTTATATCAAACTACTTGCATGTAATAAACTAGTACCTCAAAAAAAGACAGTGTCAGTCTCTTTTCTATGCCAATTTACTACCTGCAGGGTCATTCATAGAAAAGAGGATTCAAAAATATCCTACATCGCTTCTGGATGGAAACTATAAGGTAAGATTCTGCCGCCATATCTAGTGGCATCATACAGAGTGTCTCCAAGAGTCAATTTACACATCCCCAAAGTGGCTTGACCTTTGATTACAGATCACAGGCGTGGGTTGCAAGGCTGGGTCCTTTTCCTAAACCTCTCCTTGAAAAACTGGCTAGCAGCAGTCAACTAGAACAGCTTGCTCCTTCTCTTGGCTTACTACTAGGCTGTTCTATTTATTACATTTTTTAAAAGTAAGCCTGAGGTAGGTCAGGGTGAGAGATGATCATACAAGTAAGCACTGTAGCCGAGTAGGCACCTAAACCTTGTTTAAACCAGTTATCTGATGTACTGTCTTGGTTCTATCTGTTGAATAATATTTAAATTAGGGGAGCAAAAAAAAACTCCACTCCTTTGATCTGTTAAGGATATAGTCTATCCTCTTGTCTCACCACCACGTTCATACCAGACTTCACTTCTTTACTTAGCATATGGTGCTGTAAAACATCTTCCCTGGAACCTTTCTCTGGATTTTCCTCTTGGTCAGACATTACCTGCTTCCTGAGGACAGTTCTGTTGGAGCCCACCCATCAACGGGCACATGGATCTTTTCCTGCATCTTTCCTCCTCCTTTTTACGTTTTCATCTCCTCATCCCTTTTGCCTGATTAGAAAAAATCTTGCAATGTTCTCTGGCAATATTTTGCCGACTTCTACCAAAGTATTGTCTGGCAGTTCTCATTACCCCCTTTACCTACCTCTCTTTCTTGGCCTGCAGTTTACTTTAACGTGCTTCACCGAATTCAGCCTGGATATCATCAGCTAGTAGCAAAAAAGTTGGCTCACTGAGTAAAAGTCGAAAACGCAACAAGACCCTCTAAGCCCATCTGTTAAGAATATTGTTAAGAACGACTGTGGGACTTGGAGCCAGATGGGAAGGAATCGAACGAAGCACAGTTAAAAAATAACTTTCGCAGTCTTGTCCAAGGAAGAAATGAAGAGCAGCGGTGTGAAATGAAGGGAATAAAAAGAATGGCGCTTTAAGCCCTACACAGTGGAACTTACTTTATAACAAAGGATGTGGATTACTCCTCACGTGCTTACCGAATGCAACACCTCTAAGCAGCACATGAAGATATCTGCCTTCCTAATTACAGATGGCCACTGCCTCGCTTGGCTGGGAAGCCATGGCTCTTTTCAGGTACCTCTAGCTTTTTTTAATCGGGTACCTCTAGCTTTTGCAAAGATGGAGCGCCAACGCAGAAAGGGAAGCAGGAGATGAACAGATGACGGGGCAGAGAGACAGGGCCTCACCCAGACGGCGCTGGTGCCCCGGTCCGTCAAAGGGCAGCACTAGGCATGCAAACACAGCGGGAAGAAGATGGCTATCTCTTGGTCACAGAAGGCGGAGCCTACTCCTCAGGAAGGAAAGAAGCAAGCAACGTATTCTGGGAAGGAGCGGACAGGCGGACAAGCGTTTTTTTTGCTGGAAGCCTTAGCTGATGGAGCACGTCTGAACGGCATCGCCTGGAAGTCATGTGCTGAGTCGTACGGCGGGCAAGGCCAGCAACAGCCAAGGATGATGGGAGTGGGTGGAGACGGGTCGCCAAGCATTCGAGTGTCGTCGGCAAGGGTGGAGGCAGGGGAAGAGGAGGGGAGGCGGTTGCCGAGGACCATCCCCGGGGGCGGCTGTTGCCAGGGCGGCTGTGACCAGTTGTCAGGAGACAGGAGTAGGCCGAAGAGAGGTGATTGGTCACTAGGGGTCCCAGTCGTTGTCATGGTGCTGAGCAGCGATGATAATGACCACTGTAAGGATGGTGCACAGGACCATGGCGGCGATGCCCACTGCTAGGCTGATGAAGGAGAAGTTGCGGGCCTCCCGGGAGGCAATTTCTGCCGATACGATGTCGCCACGGGCAACCGCAGTCCGCACCTGACGGAGAGAACAAAGGGCGTGGGAACAGGAGGGGAACACGGGTGGGCACTGCGGCCGCAGACCGCTTTGGGGACAGCGCCCAATCCGCCTTCCCGTTCACTGCGTCTCAGCGCACTCTTCAAAAAACCGAAAAAGCTCGAGCCCAACAGACGAAGCATCGTTTGTATTTCGCAGGCAGGCGAACGGGCCCCTCTCTGCCTCTTCTGTTGCGGGTGAGACCCCTCCCCACATAGGGAAATTAATTCTTACTGTGCATTTATTTTTACCCCTCCTTTCTTCTTTTATAAAGGCGAGGAACACAACCGATATTCCCTCCTGTTTTCCCCACAACAACAACCCCGCGAGGTGGGTTGGGCTGAGAGCGCAGCACTGGCCCAAGGTCACCCAGCCCGGCTTCCACGGCTGAGGCAAAGACAGAACTCAGGGTCTCCTGGGTTCCAGCGTGATACCTTTACCACTAAGCAGAACTGGTCTCTTCATCTAATTCATCGTGTCAAGGCGAATGTTCAGTCATATAAATTCCTGCTGCCGTGTTAATTTTCCTTATGGAAGCTTGTGGGGGAACAAGGCCATCGGTTTCTTGAATTTTCACCTGTTGGGTATACATCCCTCTTTCCCTCACTTCGGCAGCATACGTAGCCCACTGTCCTTCCCCCCCACAGCAATCTTGTCAAGCAGCATTTCTCAACATTGGCAACTTGAAGATGCCTGGGCTTCAAATCCCAGAATTCCCCAACCAGCATGGTGGCTAGGAATTCTGGGAGTTGAAGTCCGCATATCTTCAAGCTGTCAAGACTGAGAAATACTGGGGTTAAGTATGTCAGCTGAAAGAGAGGATCTAGAACCTGGGTTTCTCCCTCCAGCACCTTCACCACTGGGGCTGAGGAGGGATTGGCCCAGCCCGCTTCCCCCGTCCCACCAGGGACCTTCATAGTGGGGGGGAGATGTAATCCGGCTCTCCCCGTTTCTAGTCCAGCACCTTCATCACCATCCAGCTCTGGGGCTGGGAAAGAGGGACTGGCATCCATGGTTGAAGCTATGTTTTCCCAGTCTTAGTCCCTCCCTACACTGACTCTTTTGAACTCATCTACTAAAGCTTGTAGCCAGAATGTGATTCCAGAAAACTTAAAACCAATGATGGATCTGATACCTGCAGCCCTCCAGATACATTAGGAATCCCTCTCCTAGAAGCCCCTAGAGGGCAATAAAACAGGTGAAATCCCAATCTCCATTACGGCAAAAACGGCATAAGAAAGGGCTTTGTGAATTCATTCCCATGTTACCCGAGCTAATTCCTATGGGTGTTCTGTAAGAAAAGAAAGATGGGTGCAATAGCTGCGTCTTGCTTCCTAGTTAGTGTTCTTGACCCAGGGCTTTCAGTTTTGATGGTACGTAAGTTACCATCATCACAACTCAATCACAGATGATCTCCTAGAACTGGCCTGACATCTTTTAAAGACATCAGAAGAAGAAGGAGAATGGTTAGATGAAGGAATAAACAACACAGTAGAATTACAAATCCTCAGGATACCAGTAGAATAGACTATACTGTATGTAGCTCAGGGTTGAAGTGTGAAGTTCTTGGTGCTCCCTGAACTTGGTTGTTTGCACTGATGATGTTCCCTAGTAATGAAATGTCTGCAAGCAAACATCCAAGCTCAGAGAGCACCAAGGCCCCAAGATACTTCAGGAAAAAAATATTTTTAGAAGGAGATTACATCTAGGATTCCCCACCTTTGGTAGCATATTTGGTATGTTATGAACTTCTTCTGAGCATTCTTCAAAAGGTCAGCCTGCCCACTGACAAAACAAACGAGATTTGTTTTCTTCCTAATACCCTCTCGTGCCTGTCATTCCCAAAGAATATTCACTACTACCTCATCCAAACACAACAATGGATGCACCCACTCATCATTTTTTATTTTCTAAGAAAGCTTGCATGCATTCTTAGAAATAAAACAATTGGCAATAGGTGCTTTGCATGGCATGCCCACTTCCTGTAGATTTAGTGGAAATTAATGTGCATATTTAAAAATATATAGAGTATATGTAAAACAATCAGAAGGGTATGGAAGTGTCCATCCTCATATTAGTATTCCTGAAATTTCTCTTAGGACCTCAGTTCTATGCATTTGTTATGAGAATCAAGTTTGTGGCGTTCAATTGATTATTGCCTATTAAGAATGTTTAAGAATGCAGTCTAAACCATAATGCAATTATGCCCTTTGAAACATCTTTTCCATCACTGCAATCGTCTGACATTCAAGTGCATGTTCTTAGCATTGCCATTTTCCCACATGGCTTCTCTGCTGAGTAAGTGTTCTCGGCAACTGTCAAGCACCAATCTGACATGTTATTGACATGTTATTCATCCTTTGGGCAGACAAACAGGTCAGTTCAACCCTTCAGATGAAGGCAGGTGCATTGCTGCCTTCTGTCATGATAAAATGGTTGTCTATGTCCTCAAAACACTGGCTTATTCTCAAAATAAAGCCATTGATTCTACACAATGTGTACATGTGTGGGAGGTGAGGAATGTCAACCAGACGTGAATAGGGAGTGCACTCGGCATATGTTCATTTCCTTTTCTCTGCTGTAGATTATTTCCATTTTGTGACGTTTCTAGATCTGGAAAGGGGGCTCCTACTGCAGAAATATTTCCTATATCACTTTGGCATTTTAAAAGTGCTTGACAACAAAGATGTTTAGATTCCAGTGCATCTGTGGTAGTATTATTATAGGCTGTAGCCCCATTCACCACACCATCATTGCAGGCAGCTATGGGACCAAAGGCTCAAGCTGAATTTGTCAATCTTGGCAACTTTCAGATGTGTGGACTTCAACTCCCAGACTTCCCAAGCCAGCATGCAATGTTGGGAAACACTGGTCCAGATACTTGCACAGATAGTCCTCGTCATATAACTGTTTTGTGAAAGTTAAAACAGCATTGAAAAAAGTGACTTACAACAAATCCTCATAGCATTTCCATGGTCATATGATCAACATTTAGGCATTTTAGGGTAAGGGTTAGGGTAACACATGCACACCAGCATGTGTTACAATGGTTACAACATCCTGGGGTCATGTGATCACAATTTGTAATCTTCCCAGCCAGTTTCTAATAAGTAAATTCAGTGGAGGAAGCTATATTCAATGACTGCTTGATTCACTAAACAACTACAGTAATTCGCCTAATAGTCATAGCAAAAAAAGTCATAAAATCAGGCTCAACTCACTTAATCATCACCTTGCTTAGCAATGGAAATTCTGGTTCCACTGGAGGTCTTAAGTCGACTACGTGTAATATAGAACATCCTATAAATCAGCAGTGAGAAATCTGCTGATCAGGGTCACATCTGTTTTCCAACCCTCTTTTCTGTGTCATCTCGAGCCTCCAGGACTGGGTCACCAAAACAACACAATCTAGGGTTCTAGATTCTTCATCTAGGAAAAAATATCCCAATTTGAACATTCCATTTTACCATCTCCAGTGATACCATATCGTCACCCCCAACAGCTCTAAGCTTTGAAAACTGTGTTTAAAAAAATCAAAACGAAAAACAGAGCCCCAAACGTTTGCCTACCTCTACTGTCAGACTTGGCATTTGTTAAGTCCAGCATGAGCACCCTCTTCTTCCAGCTGTGACTCTACCTAGCAACGCAACACATTTTCACTCCTGTTCTAAGCCTATGTTATTCTACAGAAAATTAGCACTATAGGAAATTAAAATAGCTGCCTAACACTGTCACTGCTCAGTCTGGGGCTTGCAAGGTAGCAGAAGGGGAAATTCCAGGACATTTTACTTAAGGATTCTCATAAACTTGACATTCTTGTGTTAAGTCTGCACTACATATTGCCAATTTGACAGTAGAGGTAGTCCTCAACTTATGACCACAATTGAGACCAGAATTTGGTGGTGGTTAGTGAGTCATGCCAGATTTTACAACCTTTTTTGTCACAGTTAAGCAAATTACTGCAGTTGTTAAAAGAATCACACAGTTGTTAAGCGAAGCTAGCTTACCCCATTGACTTTGTTTGTTAGAACTGGCTGGAAAGGTCACACATAGCAATCATATGACCCCAGGATGCAACTGTCATAAATACAGGCCGGTTGCCAAGTGCCCTAATTTTGATTATGTGATTGTGGGAATGCTGTGACATTCATAAATGTGAGAGCTAGTTTAAATCAGGTTTTTTCAATGTCACTGTAAATTTGAAGAATCACTAAACAAATGGTTATAAATCAGGACTATCCATAAGAGGTCCATGGAAGAGACCATCTCTGCCTACAAACAACGTTAGAAGTTATTTGGGAGAGGAGTCTTAGGTCACCACCTTCCATGCTCTTTAAATTAGTGCTCAATTTTTTTTGACAGAACATAGAATACATCTGCAAGAGTCCTAGGACCACTCCAACTCTTTGATATATTTACAGTATGGATAGAAAAATTCTGGCTCTTCGGTTTAGAGTCCAGTTCTGATCACCCGACCAGCAAGAACCACCATCAAGAATAAAAGAGATGGCTTCCAGAACTCCCATCATGTTCCCTTTACCGTTCTAGACTATACAGTTCCTGAAAGGCAAACAGCCCAGATGTCCATCCTGATGAAAACACCTGCTGGATTCAGAAATCCATCTTGCTGGATTGAGGCATACACAACTCACCTGAACAGCCTTGATGATAGCAATGATGCCAGTGGGCCAGAAGCAACAAATGGTGGTGAGGACAGCGATGGGGAGGTAATCGTGTGGTGGGCGCCGGGGTTCCAAGATGGCAATGCCAGGTGTCATCTGTGTTGGGGAGAGAGCTGGTGGTGGAGGTGGGTTGGCTTGAGGGTAGGGCTAGGAACAAGAATCAAAAAGCTGAAGAAACGTCCAGCAAAAACATGTTCAGCACTATCAAACAGAAGAATATGAAACGGAATGTACTACTTGAAGGGGGCGCGATGGCCGAGCGTTTAAAGATGCTGGGCTTGTCAGCCAGAAGGTCGGCAGCCCAAGTTCGAGACCCATGTGCCACGTAATGGGGTGAGCTCCCATTATTCGCCCCAGCTCCTGACAACTTAGCAGTTTGAAAGCATGTAAAAACGCAAGTAGATAAATAGGGACTGCCTAATTGGTTGGAAGGTGACAGCGTTCCCTCTGCCTCAACATTTTGTCATGCCGGCCACGTGATCATGGAAGTGTCTTCGAACAATGCTGGCTCTTCGGCTATAAAACAGAGATGAACACCACCTTCTAGAGTCGGACATGACTAAAAGGGGAAACCTTTACCTTTTGTTTAGCCACTCGAAGCTGCAGATGGAGTGTTGCAATCTCCCCACCACCGAGTAGCTCAGTAGTACTTTCCATAGGCAAAAGATTACAGGTTCAAATTCTGATATCTCTGGGGTGGAGAAAACCTGAAAATCAACCCTGTCTGAAGCCATGATGGCAAGCCAAGGCGAGTCAACATATGCAAGCATTCTCTAACTTGTATGCTCCAACTATTCTAGAAATGAATTCTCTGATCAGTCTGTACAGCAGAGATTATGGGAGCTGTAGTCCCAACACATTTGAAGAGCACATGTTGGGGAAAGTGATGTGGACAGTAGCAAATAGTATGACATCCTGCACATATTACATTAGGCTTTTATTTGCTTAACAATGATTTGTGAAATAGATCACAATTGGCTGGGTTCAAACCTCTACTAAGCAGAGGATCCTCAGCTTTGGGAATCTGGTGGCCATATCTGGAATTCTGAAAACATGTTGTGAGCCGACAGATTGCCTTTTCACGAAAGAGTGGCCATACGGGACATATATTAACAAAGCATTAATTGATAGGAATTGTATCTACAATTGCCTGTTTCTTCTCATTTTGTGTTCAGCACACATTGAAACGCAGCTGACCATGGTTACTAGTTCCTTAGAAAGCTTGTGAGCTAATCCAAGATGAATTTTTGGAAATAAAGATGATGCTGGAAATCAGCGCTCCATCCTATTTTCATCAATCAAAATGCAATTCAAGGTACTGATAGTGACTTATACTTCAGGACATGAATCCAGGATATTACAGGGACTGTCTTTCTCCAATTGTCTGTGCATCCCCCATCAGGTCTAGCAGGAAGGATGTACTGGCCCTATCTGGTGGGATCCAGGAAGTGTGCTTTTTCTGTGCTGTCTTTGTTCTTTGGAACACCATCCCACCAGATGAATTGGCCCTGATCCTGCCAGTCTTTCAGGAGGCCCTTAAAATCGAGTTGTTCTCCTAGATATGGATGTTGGAAAGTCAGATGAATCTGTTGCTAAGTATGGTGGTGGTTAAATGAGCCACACCCAATTTTATGACCTCTTTTACCATGGTTGTTAAGCAAATCACTGCAGTTATTAAGTGAATCATAAGGTCATTAAGCAAATCTCACTTCCCCCATTGACTTTGCAGAATGGGTCACAAATGTTGATCAATCACACATCCTCAGGATGGTGCAACCATCATAAATACATGCAAATTTTAATCAAGTGACTGGGGGACGCTGCAATGGTCATAAGTGTGAAGATCGGTCTTAAGACATTGTTCATGCCCTTGTAACTTTGAACAGTCACTAAATAAATGGTTGTAAGTTGAGGACTACCTGTCTCTGATGTTTTTATTTCTGTTCCCTGCCCAGAATCACTTGTACAAGATGTGTGGCCATTTGAATTGAGTTGAGTCAAATGTTTTAAATTTGGAGGCACTCAAAAAAGTCCAGTTTAATCTCCTAATGACCAGAGCCATGTTATCAATGTTTAACAGTACAGTAAATAAACAGTACAGTAAATAAACTGGGAATTATTAATGGGAGAGAAGCAAACAAGCAAAAATGCAATTCTCCATCTGTAGCTTCCGACAACAGCAAGGACAGCAAAAAAGATGTAAAATAGATCTTTGCTACGAATGGTGAGAAATTCCCTTGCCTTCTAAAATTCTGCTCAATGAAAAGCAACAAATGAGTGGCATTTTAAATATTAGTTGTAAAAATCTGTCATCAATTTTCAGTGCAATCCAGTTGCACTGTATTTATTAGCTGGCTGGTGAAGCCCTCTTGGCTCCCCCCACCCCCCATTTCTCCGTCCATGTCTGACTGTGGGCCTGATAAGAAGACAAATTAGCTGTTCTTTTGAGGAAGCTTGTTTGCTCTGCATACAGAAAAGAGAAAACACCACCTACAAAGAGCACATAATTAATACGTGTCAGGTCCATTACAAAGGCCTAGCCGCATAAACAAGATTAACATGGTTTAGTTCCTAAGTACAGTACATGAATTCTCAGATGCCCTTCTCCTAAATTGCACCAAGAGGAGACGAAAAGCTGAATTGGCTGCTCCCAAACAGACCTCAGCCTACATGTTGGCTATATCCATATGGTATCTTTAGCCACAGTTTGTTTGCTTGTTTTTAACCATGCCTTGAAACAGAAATGGATGGATTCACATCTTGTACTTAGGCTGTTTGACTTAGCAGGATGTCTGCATCCAGACCCAGGGTTTCTAAAGTAAACAGTGGCTTATGTTTCAGTGTTATGCATCAAACAAGTCACTTTTAATTACAGAAAAAGCAACAGGGCCAAAAGAAACAATGGTTTCTTGAAATTAAAGTTAGAAAGAGAGGAAGGCTATTTCTCTAAGGCACAACTGTTATGGTTCAGGGAACGTTTGCTCTTTGCTAATAAAACTGCATGGAAACAAGAACATGAAAATCATATTACCTTAGGTTGTTATATGCTCAAAAATGGAATTAAGAAAATACTATACCCCAATGGAAGAATGGATTTCAAAACTAATAGAGCTAGCCAAGATGGCGAAATTGACGGCTTTGCTTAGAGACAATAATTGGACTAAAGTTCTTGCAACGTGGACCACTGCTTGATTTCTTACACGATTAGAAGGAAAAGCAACTTTTGACTTTGGGATTTGAAGATTGGATTGGATTACAGAAATATTGTAGCTTTTTGAACATAAGATTATTTATGTTTGACAGTTTAATATCTGTTAAAGTTAAGAGCAGAATATGTTATGAATAGTGGCATTTTAGAGTGTTGATTATTAGGATTTTAAAATTATTATCTGTTTAAATTTACAGAGAAGTTGCTGTATGGTTATTTTCTCTGGACTGAAAGGAAGTTGGAGGTCATATTTGTAACAAATTCCTTTGTTGTATTTTTTTCTATCACTTTTAATTTGTATTCTTATTCCCTTCCCCTTGTATATTAGTTCGTATTTTAATGTTTGATCTTCAAAATTAATACAGATTTAACCAAAAATCTTATTAAATTGCATGTTGGCTTCTTGGAGGACTTTTAGTTACTAGCTGACCATCAGAGTCTTTGCCTGGAACAACTATACATTTTTCCTACAAGAAAATGCCAAGATCAACCCCTGGTTAGAGATGCTAGTTTGTTTCAGAAGAAGTTTCAACAAAAACGTGAAATGTGACAAGAAACAGGTTAGTTTAAAAGCAGGATTCCCTGCTTCTAAGTTCCATCTCTGGTGTACCACTGAGAAAACGGCATGAGGATTCAAGACTCAATGTGGCTTGGTGACAATATTTTTGTGGAAAAAATGAAGGACTAAAAAAGGGGCAAATCTAAAAGAGGTTCACAAGGCTAAAGCATTTTAATTGTTATAATTTTGCTTTACAAAAGAAAATTCCAGCTCAAACATTTATAAAAATGCAACTTCTAAATAAACATATCTAATATCAAATTGTATATGTAAATGTATTTTGAAAAGATAATTAAATTTCCATGTTTTTTCCCATGAATGTGAAAGACTATGCATTCAGTGGTACCATTTATACAACAAAAGTAAAAGTTACAGTTTAAAGTTAAAGGTACAGAGGACAGCTTTCTGAAACAAAGATTGGTCCTTTATAATAAAGGGCATATGGTCACTGTAATCATACCTCAAGAAATCATGGTTTCTCATAACATCTGCACCAATTCATAACTGCAGGGTAATACAGGTAGTCCTTGAATTGCAACCATTCTCTTAGTGCCTGTTTGAAGTTGCAGCGGCACTGAAAAAGTCACTTATAACTAGAAAAGGTCCTCACACTTACAACCGTTGCAGCATCCCCAGGGTCCCATGATCAAAATTTGAGTGCTTGGCACCATCATGTATTTATGACAGTTGCAGTGTCCTGGGGTCATGTGATCACCATTTGTGATCTTTCCATCCAGCTTCTGAAAAGCAAAGTCAATTTGCTTTTAATGGATTTGCTTAATGACCACACAATTCACTTAACAACTGCAATAATTCACTTAACCATAAAATCGAGCATGCCTTAGCAGTGGAAACTCTGGTCCCAATTGTGGTTGTAAATTGAGGACTACCTGAATGAAAGCCCCAAACTAACACAACCCCAAGAACTTCTATGGTTCCCATCCAAGCATAAATACTCACCGCCCCTACCGGGTAGACTGGCACATATGCCGTGCAAGGCTGCAGCTGAACCGGATACCCCGGGTGCATGTAGCCTCCAATGGGAAGGGTCCCAACGGGGGGATGTGTCTGCACTACGTAGCCCTGGGCAGCTCCATTGAACTGAGTTTCCTGCATGTAGGGGTCA
>JANHZU010010158.1:10716-20888 GCA_032468055.1 Acrochordus granulatus | reverse complement strand
CTCTGGCAGAGCTCTCATCTTCTTCAGAGCACACAAGCCCCCCAACCACAGCAAGGTGGTGCCTCACTGGGGGGTCAGTAATATTAACCTACTGCTATGTGATCAGATATAAATTAGCAAGTGCCATGGCATAATTTGAAATGTCTTGTATGAAATTGACTATATAAACTTGCTTGTATGTGTATCCATGGACTTTCATCTGGGTATCTTATTTAATAAGCCCATCTGACCAAGACTGTGCAGACTCTTAATAAAGTTTGGAGACTTTGATCTCTATAATGACAAAGTAAAAGAACAAATCCAAACCTCATCACTCAAGTAGTGGAAAAGAGAGAGGGGCATTGAGGGTTTCTCTCAGGATATTTCTCCAACAATTTATATTACAATGGTAAATAGGTATGCTGCTGAAAGAATGTTAGGTTATTTTAATGTTTTCTGAAATTTTTTCCTTTGTTTTCGTAAATAAAAGTGTTTTATAAAAGTGGACTGGTGGCAAAATTAAATATGTACAATATGTCTAAATGATTAGCTACTTGAAAGCTTGGTATTTAAGTTACTTGAGATAAGTGACACTGAAAACTGCACAGACATAGAGATTGCCCCACATCCACCTCTTTGGAGTAAATCAGCATGTTGACTCTTTTTTGTGTTCACTTCAAGCTTATGTTCCTGATAGCACAAAGGATACACCATATGTACATTTCATGACATATCTAAGGACTCTCCTTCTGTTGTTAAGTATGCCAGGCAGCTAGAAAAAATATTTTAAAGGAGGTTCCTCAAGTCTCAAGAAGGATAACTGAAGACCATTGATGATAATAGTCTTGCAAATGGATCATGTCAGAAAAGGACATTGAGCCACAGGGTTGTGAACTGTTTTGTTCCATGTACAAATCCTAAGACTCTAAACTATACCATCCCCTAAGCTGGCACTGTAACTTCCATCTAAATTAACAGGGTTTATACATCACACGAAGCCACAACCAACTGGATTCACATACCAGACCAAGATATAAACCATGGCTTATAAAATCACAGTGGTTGGACTCACATAATGCAAATCATATTACAAAATCAAAGAACTGCAGAGTTACAAAAGGCCATTTTGATTATCAAATCCAATTCTCTTCTCCGTGCAGAAATCTAAAGTAAAATGCCACAACAGTTGGCTACCTGGCATCTGCTTGGACACATCCAATGGATTACACCAACTTCTATTAAACTGTTCAAATTTTCCTTACAATTTCTATTTCCCTAGTCATGCTCATTACTCTTTTATGAAACTTTTGGAATGTGTCTGAATTTTTCTTAACGTGTGATGCTCAGAACTAGACATTAAATTGAGGTGGATATTGACAGATACAGAATAAAGTGAAACTGTGGTTCTGCTGATGTCTTAATATTTTATTTACCATTGTTTTGCTACTCTGTTTGCAATCAAATACTAATATGGGCTCATTTTCACATATACTACTGCCAAGCCATATATTTTCTATTCTGATCCTATGCATTTGCTTTCTTCATGTGAAGTACATAATTTTGTATTTGCTAAACTGCATAATGTTATTTCAGCCCATTTGTCAAATATATCAATATATACCATAATTTTGGATTTTATTTTTGTCTTTTAGGTTATAAGCTACCCTATTTAATTAGTCATCATTTATAAGACATCATTCCACTTGTCAATAATAGATATGATCAAGAATAAGTGGCTCATGACAGCCTGATCATTTGCCTGGCCGACTATGCTAGTAGAGAAAGAAGAGGAAACACTATAGGAGAAAAGAT
Organism: Acrochordus granulatus; assembly: GCA_032468055.1. Classification (NCBI taxonomy): domain Eukaryota; kingdom Metazoa; phylum Chordata; class Lepidosauria; order Squamata; family Acrochordidae; genus Acrochordus; species Acrochordus granulatus. The sequence continues at coordinate 19,097 of JANHZU010010158.1, read as the reverse complement.
GAAATAGAAAAACCCACTACCACCAGTTGTTCTACCCAGTTATTTTATCTATGATAGTTATTTTCAAAGTGGCTAATATATTTTAATGCCTTTATATATTTTATGCTTTTTTAGTATAGTCTAAATATTAGCCCTTTAAGCTGGTACTATAATAAACAAAGACAAAATAACTTATCCGTAAATGAGTTTATGCATTATGGTAAGAAAAATATATCCATTGGGAGTGAAGGAGAAAATCAACAAGGCACGCTTTACAACATTGTGATGCAAGCTCCACCCTGTTTTTATATGTGCCAACTTCAGTGGGGCTTCCATCACATATTGTATCTTCTGTTTTACTTTCTTTCACACAGATACACTTAGAGACACTTGTTTAAGCATAGTATATTACTTACACATCTCTTCACTGAGTTTGCATTATTTACAAGTTACAGAGCTAGGCTCCATACCATAGCTCCCCAAAACTGATCACAAGCATGTTGTATGGTCACCTCCTTCTCATGAAAATGAAGTAATATAAAAATGATGTGTGTCCTCAGGTTTTATGGGGTCAGTATTTAAATAATATCTAGTTCATGTTTCAATTTATCTGAAGTTATTTTTCAAAAAATATCAAGTTTTAGTTGTACAGTGTAACCTTCGATTGTGAATACTGCAGTTAACAAGTGTTATGCAAGACGAGCAAAAATTTTTAATAAAATTTAATTTGGTTAATGAGTGAAAATTTACAAGATGAGCACAATGTGATGAGCTCATGCAGGAAAACTCACAACTGAGCCAATGGTTCTTCTCTCTTGCTGGGTAAAAAGCATAAATTAAGTGAAACCAGTAGTGTTAGTGAAAGTCATTCAAGAGAAAGCACTCTCGAGATTCAAGTTCCAGACTTTCCTTCCAAGCAATAACCCTCCCCCCCTCCTCTCCTCCCTCTTGTCTCCCTCATGCTAGCCAGGACTCTTCTTAAAGTGTATGAAGATTGACCCTCTGTCTTCCCTGTCACACACACACACACAGCCCTCCTTGCACAGCACCATCTAGCCTGTTCCCCTCCTGCCTATCTCTTCTTCCCTTCTCATAGCACATAGGCAGGTTATAAGAAACATTTCCAAACCACCCAGGGAAAATCCCCTGGAAAGGCATTGCTGAGGGAAAAGGTTGTTTTGCCTTTGAGTGGTGGCAGCAGATCCTCCCAATCCAACAGGGGCCACCCAGACAGCAGTTGGCCAAGCAGCAGTTGATGGCCAGAATCTGCCTCAGAGCAGATCCATAACGATAAAATTAACACTAAAGCAGCCACCCCTTCCAGGAAAGGCCAGATGAACCTCCTAAGAACTGTACAGAAACAAGAGAGGACAACTCAAGGCTAGGTTGAAATCCTCTTCCATAAACCAAGGGACCATCAAGAACCATCACCCAAATTGAACCACAATCGTTATTCTCTGCCCTTGGGGACCCCTGCCTCAAAATCTTCTAGCAAAAGTTAAAGTGCTGGTTAATTTATTTTTACTTTGTGTATTAACCATTGTTTTAGATATTAGGGAGAATCGTTTCTACATAAAACACCACTGAAAATGATTTTTTATGAATATTTTTGGGTGCATGGAATGGATCATCCAACTTTACATTGTTTCGTATGGGAAAATTTGCTTTGATATAGGAGTGTTTTGAGTTAAGACCACTCTTCCAGAATGAATTATGCTCGCAATCCAAGGTTCCACTGTGTTCATACAACATAAAAATGTAAAGGTTTCCCCTGCCAGTTATGGCCAATTCTATTGATGCTTATCTCCTATTCACAGCCAAGGGAGCCAGTGGTGTCTGAAGATGCTTCCGTGGTCATGTGGCCGGCATGACCATATGCAGAGTTGATGGAATGCTGTTACTTTTCCCACTGAAGGTGGTACCTATTTATCTACTTACATTTTTACATGTTTTCAGATTGCTAGGTTGGCAGGAGCTGGGGCAAGTAAGGGGAGCTTACCCTGTTAGGCAGCGGCGCTTGGGTCTCAAACCGAGTTGTCAGCCATCCATCCTACAAGCCCAGCATCTTAACCACTCAGCTACTGCACCCTCATACAACATACTTTGAATAATTAACCATAGAGGCTGAGTTTGCCCAACAAATAGGCCAAACATAGGCCAGTTAAAGTTTACTGTTATGTGACACACCGAGTGGGGGATTTGTTTTTGTGACAGTAGTGCATCTTGCTAAATGTTTTGTTTACAGATAGTTTTCTCCAGGTTGAGAAATCCCTTTTGAAGGGAAGAATTAAATCAAGTTCCTCACCTCTGAACTTACCTTTGAGATGGCAGAAACGTTAATCTCAACCATATGGCCCCAATTAATTTCAAGGAAAGCTAAAATCACAAGGACTAAGCCCGCACCCATTCAGGGCTGAGGTCACCCAACACAGAGCCATGAGCTAGTCAAATACGTTTTATCCTGTTATGTGACAGGAACATTTTTTTCCTCCAATTTTGAGAGACTGCCTGGGCAAGTCCCTGCATCTCTCTCTGCAAGGTTTTTCAGAAGTGGTTTGCAGCTGCCGCCGCCTCAGGGCCGAGGTCACCCAGCTGGCTTTGTGCCCTGGGCAGGACGTGAACTCACGGTCTCCGGGTTTCTAGCCAGATGATGGGGCCGCAGCTGTGAGCTAATCGGCCGGGTGACAAGAAAGCCTCTCACGCAGTGATTAGAGTGGAGCAACCTCCCGGATTTAAGACGGTCACGGGACGCGCTGAGCAACAGACTGCCCCTTGCCCCTCGTTGATTCGACGGGTTGTGGAATTCAGAAAATTGGACTAAGATCAGTTAATAAGATAAGATGGCGAGGCAAGCACAGTCTTCGTAGTTGAGCGCGTTTGTGACTACACCTCCCAGGATCCCCAGCTAACCTAAACTCCCGAAGGACACCACACCGCGGTGCGGTGAAAGGAGGCCCGCTCTCTTTGCGGCACTTTCCTTTTGCGCATGCGCCCCCGGGCAGCGCTCAGGAGAAGCTGCTCGCTCCTGACCCGCGCGCGGAAACCCGCTGTCCGTTCATAGAAAGAAGAAAGTAGATCTACGAAACTGAAAAATAGCTCCGCCAGACTGGCTGCCTCCTTAAGATGGCCGTTCACTCAGCTTCTACCTTTGCGAACAGAAGCGAACCGTTCTCATATACGTTCCTAAAAACCAGCGGAAAAACACCAGTCGTAAACTGAGAATGATCAGTTAGTCAAGAAAGATGAAGCGTTTATGGCGTTTCTACGAGGGCTTTATTTGGGATTTTTGTTTTTATGCTGGAAATACTTAAAAATCGCTCCGCACTCAGTGATGTTCTTCTGAGAAGATGGGGCTTGCTGCTGCTGGGCTTGTGACGATCACTACCTTATTTTTTGGTCTTGCTGATATATCTTCTGAGCCTGAAACTTCAAAGCACCTAGTTTATAGTGAATGTGGCTGCGGTAAGTAACTTTTCCACAAAATTTAAGCGGGACGCATTGCTTTGTAATACGAATAGAATAAAATTCTGAATTAGTCCACCGTTTTTCTATTATAGCGCTCGATTTTCCCCAGGAGACAAAGGGATGAAAAGAACTTGGAAGTGAACGCTCCGTGTGCTTCTAACTTTGTACGTCTATCATAACCCAGTTAATTTAATACGCATGTGTATTTTGAGGCAGCCCGACGATTTTTTTAAGCTACGGCGACCTCGTGGAGCCATTTTCAGCTCAATCTCGTGGTTCTGTTCGCTGCTGTTGCTCCGTGATTAAACCTCACTCGGTAGATAGGGGAGAAAAAGTGATTGGGAACTGGTTTCCAGGGTAACGGACCGCGGAGCTTGACTGCACCTTCCCGCCACTCGCGGGGTGAACGACTCGGTAGAAAGGCACCGCTCTGCGGCCTTTTCAGCAGCCAGCCGCCGGGAAGGACTCGTTAGATGTTCCTGCGGCACGCTAGTTGCCGGGGGAAGACCTCACACCTCGCTCCCTGCCCCCACCTCAGGAGCGGCCGGAGCTAGACAGGACCTGCCTGCCCCTTCCGGAGGCGGAGTGCAGACGGGGCAAAGGCAGGCCCAACTTCTCCACAACCAACCCCCCAGCTCCTCCTCGTGGGAGCCTCATCCACCCACGCCGCCTCTCCGGCCTAAGTTAGCGAAGTGCCGATCCTGAGAAGGGCAAGTCTGCGTTGGGCCGTGGAGGCCGCTTCAGCGAAGAGTCCTTTGTTTCAGCCGTAAAGTGAAATCATTCCGAACAGCCTGAAGCCCTCGTGTTTGCAGTGATACCCATCAGGCACAGCGACAACAGCCTCGATTGCTGGAAGGCGATGGAAAATAATGACTCCTCTCTTTCAAAAGCCCTGGAAGCACTTATAGCAGCTGGTAGACGTGGCTTGCTAGGCCCGACAGCCATGGTAGCCTCCGAAAGGGTTCCAGCATTGAACTTGGATGGCAGCAACGGAGTAGCTTCTCAAGAGGACTTGAATCCTATTCCGCTAGTGGCTAGACTAGACAAAAGGAAGAAGACGGTCAGTGAAAAACGTACAGCAGTAATAACTGTTGTGTCCTCAGCCGAGGGTAAGTTAAATAAGGCACCTACCAGAATGTTGAGGCCATGTCTCTAGCCGACCTGGAAATGTTCTTGTTTCTCTTGAACAGGTACCCTTCCATTATATGTGCAAAACTTCTGTTGGCTGTATGCTTTTGCCAGACAAATGAACACAAATGAGTGGGATAGAAAATCAGTCCCAAAATACGTGACATAATGTGACATGTCTGATTCTAGTCTTAATGTGACATGTCTGATTCTAGTCTCTTGATAATCTTTGTCTCAGACCAATAGCTATTGCAAAGACAATATGTAATTAAGATAATATGGAAACTGCATGTTTCTGTGTAAGTTGTGTACTCACATCAAGTTTTCAGTTTAAATTATCAAGATTATGAAATAAAGTTAGCATCATTAAGTTAGAAAGGGGCGTTTTGGCCCTCAAATCCAGCATAGAAATTCAGATTAAAGCATTTCTGACAAAAAAGCTGTTTTAGTGCTGATTTTAATGTATCCGAGGAATGGGAGCACACTACTTCTCTGGATACTGTTATGATTTTTTTCTAATATCTCATTTTTCTAATCAGAATCTGGCTTATATTTTAAACAACGCTGACGCAAGCAAGAATAGATCTTGACCTTTTTCTCTGTAGGATCTTTTCAGGTGTTTCAGTTGAAGAGTATTACCATACTGACCTCAGTCATCTTTTTTCAGTTCCTTCGATCTCTCTTCATAGAGTTTAGATTCTAGTCCCTTGATAATCTTTGTCACTCTTTTCTGAATCTTAATCTCTCCAAATCCTTCAAATGTGGTGCTGAGAATGAGATACAAAGCAGTGGAGTTTACCAAAGTAGAATAAAATGATTACTTTCCATGATTTGGAAATTTGACGCTGTCTAAAATTTCACTTGCTTTCTTACAATCCATCACATTGCTGGCTTACATTCAATTTTCAATCAGTTACTATTCTAAGATGTTTTTGCAAATACTTTTAACAAGCTGTACTTGTACATTTGACTTTGGTTCACTTTCAGCCTCTTTCTCGAACTTATCAATAATGAGTTGGGTATATCTCTGACATTTTATGATCTGCAGATGCGATTTTCTTTCTCCCCCTTACCCAAGTCAGTAATAAAAGTTTTGAAAATTAGATAGATCCCTATGGCATCCTACTCAGTATCTTAATTTGATAAGGAATTACTGATGAGCACACTTAGAGCATGAGCCAGCAATATATCCACTTAATTATCATGCCATTCAACCCATCCTTAACTGATTTATGAATCAGCAACTCATGGAGTACTTCATCTAATATGTTGTTGGTATCAAGACATACTATGTTTTTAAGATTTCCACAATTTATTAAAAAAGTTAACCTGATCAGAAATGAGGTACAGTTACACTGGCAAGATTTGTTCTTCATAAATTCTTGCTGACTTATGATAATTCTTGCAGTTTTCAAAGTGCTTATAGATCAGACTTTTTCGAGATCTGCTATAGAATCTTCTCAGATACTAATGCCAAACTGGATCTTTGCTATTTCTTCTTTTCCCTATTTTTGAAAAAAGTGATAACATTTTTTTCTCCTCCTGATATCTGGCATTTTACCATTTCTCCAGGAATTTTCAAGAGGTTAGCTAGATCATCAACTACTTCCTGCTAGGATGCAATTCATCTGGTTCTGAGATTTAAACTTGTTCAAAGTCAAGAGGTATTCCCTTACTATATTTCTATCAATCTCAAGTTTTAGTCCTGCCTCTTTATCCTACTTTCACATTTTTTTCCCATTAAGAACTGGGAAGGCGGTGTGATTATTACAACAGTGAAACAATCACAATTCAGACCCAAGTGAAAAGAGCTAGGTATTTTTCATTCTTGAGCTCCATATAAATGGCACAAATACAGCAGGTGATGTTCTCTGTAGCTCAAATTACACTGCTTTTTCTACATTGATACACATGACGGTCTTACAATGATTGGCAAGTGATTTGTTTAGAAAATTTAAATGACTACCCATCTTAAAAACATAATTCTGGGTGGGAAGCAGTTAATATAAAAACCCCATGATCAAAATTAAAAATAAATCAATTCATAGAAGAAAAACTGATGCATTATATAACAATTTTACAAATATACACATATGTTTGGGGCCCTGGACCTAATGCTTGTCGAAAAGACCAGTCTTATTAGCCTTCTGGAGTTTGGCTTGTCTAAATCTCAAGATTTAGGCTGTTTCATAGAGGGTGGCACTACAACAGATCACAAATCTGAATGGATTACTGCTGCTCCTAGGTCTGAGTTTTCATCCCACCTTAGTCATGAAAGCCAAATGGGTGACTTTGAGCCAGTCACACTCAGCCTAACTCACTGGGTTGTTGTGGGGAAAAAAAGGAGAAGGAAGGTATGTTTGCTGCCTTAAGTTGTTATAAAAATAATAAAGGCAGGATACAAACAAAAAATAATAGCAGTGACGTTGATGGGATAAGCCAAGCTCTTGCTTGTATTACATAGTGGTGGCTCAGAAATATGAAGAGTAAAATTCCTTTTTTACTCTTTCCCCATCTGTTCCTGTTAATCAGCATATGTGATTTAAGAGCATAATCCTTGTTTGTATGCCAGTTCATCTTCAGCCTCATATTTGAGCTGGGTTCCTTGTCATCCCCATCTTGCTTATGTTCATTCCATTTGGGTAATCTGTTATCTTAAAAATATTCTGAAATTTAACTATGGTGCATATTTATAGCTTCTTGAAAATATAATTGACTTGCACTTCTTGATTTTGTTCTTGAGAATATCGATGTAAGTTGTCCATCATAGTAACAATATCATATTTTATAAAAGAATTTTATAATCTAAACTAAAATTTAGATTGAGGGATTATTGCTGGAAGTTCCGCTGTTGGAATACTGAAATTATGCAGAGCTTGAATCAAAAGAGTTAATGTGATATTTTTCTTTCAGATGTTAGGAATCTGCAACCTACACCAAAAGAAATATGGATATGTGGGAATTCTGTGATCTTGACATCAAAGAAAAGAGCCCAAAATCACCCACATGGATTGCAGTTGGGCATCTCAACTTCACGGGCAAATGTGTATTGGCATGGAATCCAGACCATGATGTGGAACCAGCTCATGCCCCTTTTGCATGAAATTTATCATCTCCGTTCTCCTCCATCAGTAGTAATAATTCATCTTGGTGAAGATGATCTGTTTCCTCAAAATAATACTTCACTTTTTATCTCAATGAAAAATGATTTGGGTATTCTTAAAAGAGCCTTCCCAGATACTATTATAGTTTGGTCTTCACTGTTACCAACATGTATTTGGAAGAAAGGCATCAAGTCCGAATGTATGGAAAAAGTTCAAAAACAAGTTAACAAGATAATGGTAGACTATTGTAATAAAATTGGTGTGCACTTTCTGTCACATAATTTGATTACCTCTGATAAACCAAACCTTTTCTTGCCAGATGTCAATGATCTATCTGATGAAGGAGCTGATATCTTCATAGCAGATCTGAAGAAAGTCTTAAGATTATATCAGATTTTGGAGTAGCTAGGAAAGACTTTTTGAAAAGTTGTGTGGAAAGGTTGGGTTTATTATTACCTGAAAATGGAAATATGAGCTGTCCACATTTATACAATATAGTTTAAAATGTTCTCTATATACATTATTGTGCAAAAGTCTGAGGCCACCATTAGATTTGTTGTTTTAGCAATAGTGTAATGACCCTATATAACTCTCTCAATCTCTTAATTAGAATACAACCAGAAAATACAGGAAATTTGTATTCAAAAGCAGAAAAAACAGCTTTCATAGGCGTAAGTGGCAAGTAGGTAGTACTGACTATTTAAT
>JANHZU010010155.1:1904-16124 GCA_032468055.1 Acrochordus granulatus | reverse complement strand
CCGATCTGGTTAGAAGTGACTTGGACAGATTTTGTGTTGGTGGAGTAGGAAAGTTCTAGGCAAGAATTAGAGTCACAAAGGATGCGGAATGGTGGCTATTTGAATGGACCATATATAAAAGGATAGGAAATACATTTAAAGTCTGAATGGGATCTGTATTTGGAGTTCTGCTTCCTTTGAGAATTTATTTTTTCTTAGCATGAAATCTGCCAGTCTTCTTCTGGCCCAAGTCAGTGCTACCAAGTATCTTGCTATGTATTTTGCTACCTGCAATCATTAGATGTGACTCTAGCACTGATTATGTTATCTAGTTTGGTAATGAAACATCTGCAGGAAAGCAACCAACCTCAGAGAGCACCAAGGATTCCACAGTTCAACCATGAGCTACAAATATTCTCTCCTATTGGTAATCATAAGATGGCATAATAAGACTTTTCCTTACTCTTTATAGCCATCTGGTAACTTCCAGAATTTTTTAGCTCAAAGATATACTGTATTGCTACTTGCTTTCTTCTTTCTTCTATTAATCATATTCATCCTCTGGGCTTACATCTTTGATTCTCTTTCTAATTGGGAGTTGATTTTTCTGTCAATTTGTTGCAGTGCTCCATCCCTTTTTTTATCTGATAAAGTTTCATATTTTCTCATCAGCTGAAGTGTGACCACCTGCTTCTCCAATTCTTTGACTTTTTCTTGAAGGCTTGTATACGTTCTCTTTCCTACAAAGATATACCAGACTCTTCTCAAGCAAAATTGCAAATGAGTCATTAGCAGTGCAGATTACAATTGCAGGATCCTACAAAGATATACCAGACTCTTCTCAAGCAAAATTGCAAATGAGTCATTAGCAGTGCAGGTTACAATTGCAGGCTCCTGTATGTCTTTACTTTTCTGTCATAAGTTTACACAATTTGCCAAAAGATTTTTATTTCTTATTTGTAAAAATTTCTTCCTTATTTATTCTTATTTAGAGGAAAATTTATCAGGAACTCTCCCTTTAAATTCCTCCTATCAAAAATTGTTAAACCTCTGCTTGCTGTCCCTAATCTTTATCCTGACAGTAATTGCAATTATTCTAATGATGGTGATGATGATGATAACCTTGAATAAGTGTTGGTGTCCTGATAAAAATTATACCTGATATGTCTATTTTTAATCTCAGAAAATAACTACTGGTTCCAGTGGAGATTTTCCCTGAGATTGCAGGTGTATTAGGAATGGACTTTAATTATTATTATGTATAGAAAAATGTGGAATCACAGCTCCCAGTTCTTTAGCTGTTGTTGGCCTTCATGCACATCCAGGTCTTCCCAAGAACCTAAAATGTCATAATGTACCAAATGAAAAGAATATTTGTAGCTCATGGTTGAACTGTGGAATCCTTGGTGTTCTCTGAGCTTGGTTGTTTTCTTTTGTTCCTGTGTTATTTGGTAACATCACCAATGCTAGGATGGAGTGGGATTAGCTCTCTGTTTATATGCCAGTGGCTTGCCTTATCAGTGTTGGTGGGAGTGCCTTTGGTGGTTCCTCAATTAGGCTATTGTTTGCGGTTGGTGTTTCCTTGATTGGGATGTTGATTACAGCTTTATTGTTAGTCTAGTATTAATCTTGGTGTTAATTTCTGATTTTTTGGATATTGATTGCTGATGAGGAGGTGTTTTGGTCTTTTTCTTTACTTTTTAGCTTTTCATTATCTCTTTTCAATGGTGTATAAATGTTGTTTATCTCTGTGCCTGTTGATGGCTGATTTCTCTCAGTGCCTTGCTTCCAGGAATTCTCTAGCAGTTTTGGACTTGGCTTGATCTAGGATGATCACAAAAAGAGAATCAAGGAGCAAAAGTTCATGATTTCTTGCTATAGACTATCTTAAAGCTATATGGTACCAAGGCTATATGGTACATCAGATTCAAAGGCATATGCTTATCTGTGTCTGTCTGTCTATATCCTTCCTTCCTTCCTTCCTTCCTTCCTCCCTCCCTCCCTCCCTCCCTAATAGAGTAAAATTAGCTCCTCAGGTCATTTATCCTGTTTGGTCTACCTAGTAAGGTTTACATAAATTTTGTGTTTGAAAGAACAATTCTCCTTTACAGCCCCAAACATTCAGGAGAGTCTTTTCTGAGCCTCTTGCCATGCCCATTATCCAGTTGTGGGCTATGAATCTCTTATCCAACCATTCCCTAGGCAGTGTCTCTTGGCCATATCTCCCAAGTTCTTTCCAACATACCCTTATGGATCCAAAGCTCCTTTTTAATTTTGAACTGTAAGTGCTGCACAGGTCTATTGTGATCAGTGCAGACAGACATTTTGGCTTTATGCCAAATAAGTTTCCTCTTTCCAGATATGCTTATTATAATTATGTTTAGTATTAGGAATTCAGAACCACACTCAGAGCATAAGACCAAAGACAGTTAACTTTACAGCAAGGAAAGAAGCAATAAGAGGAAGGGAATACCAGGAGATGCAGGAAGCAAACTTAAGAACAACAATGTAAAGGCTCTAATGCTAAAGGAAGAACTTGGAATCCTAAAACAGGAAAATGGGGAATATATGATATTGTTGGTGTTACTGAAACATAGCAAAAATGAAAATACTGTGTCCAATATTGGTTACTGCAATATAAGAATGATTTTGAGGAGCTAGAAGGACACAGAAGAATGACAAAGATGATGAGTGGCCTGGTGGTAAAATCCTATGAATGGTGAAGGAACTGAATATCCAGTTATGGAGAATATATGTAGCTCAGGTTTGAACTGTTGGTTTCTCACTCTTCTCACCCTTTGATTCTATGATACAATGTTAACAGGTGAACACCTTTTTGGGAAGAGTTGTGCTGGTTTGTTTGGTCCTAATGTGTACAACTGTGATTTCAAGTCAGAGAAAATACTTTGTGCAGAATTAATAAATAAAATTTAATTTCAAAAGATATGTTGATGACCATTATCTGTAGTGGTAATCAGGTGAGCCCCCATTATACATTAATTTGATCTTCCCTATATTATGAAATAGATCTTCTGCTTAAAGCCTGCATGTCCCCTCAAATATCAGTTCTTATGAGGTAACAGTGGGGAAGGCCTATTAAATGCATGACTTGCCTGTAGCTAGTCCCTGATAAATGGGTAATTTGTGTAAATCAATTGAACTTGTGTTCTATTTTCTTTATTTTCCTGTCTTGCATTGCTTCATTCTCCTCTGTATCCATTTGTTGTAGATTCTTTTCTTGCCATAAATGTGGCAACATTTTACTGTTCTTTGAGAACTTTGCAGGAACTACCTGCTGATTCTGAATGTCATGAAATGCTAAGAGATGGTTTATGCCTGGAGCAGCAACATCCTAATAACTCTGCTCAAAATTCATCCTCTGTGCTGAACCATTCAGGAAGAAAAAGAAGTTAGATCCTACCTTCTGTCTACCTTGCCAGTCCTCATCTTTTTCAGTGAGTGCTCTTTATTTTAAAGCAATAAAGTTGCTTTTTTTCCCTCATCAGATTACTTATTGCTTAAAGCATTCAGAGCAGTAGATGGGCATCACTGCATTTCAGACTTTTAAGGAACAAAAGCCCCCAACCTTTCTTAAGTCCTAAAGCACTGAGATCTATTTTACCTGCATTATAAAAACAAAACAGAATAGCACATTAGATATTCTGGCCATTGTACATTACATGCAAGGATGGCTCTTAATAATCTCTACTATTTATGAACTGAGGCTATGCAGCCATTACCTTCAATTATTTTTATTTGTAGTCTTCAGGTGTTTTTTTTCCTCTTGACAAGTAAGATTTCCTGTGTTTAGAGAGCCAGATTGCATTGACATTTCCATGGCAACTCTGTATGACATTTCAGAAGCTGACATGGAGTCTTTAATATAATTTAAATATCAAGTCAATATTTAAAAAAACCTGTTGGTTCTCATGAAAAGTTTTTGAAAAGCAGTAAAAATGCTCTTAAAATGTAACACAAAGAAGTTAATAGTATTAAGATTGACACTTAAATTAAAAGCTGTTTAATGAAACAGTAATAAATACTGTTGGGTAAAACTGAGTTTGGGTTATGCTTTCTGTAGATTTTTATACCCTAGAAATTTGATTATCCAGTTCAAGTACTGAAGCGTTTTGTACATCTCTCAAAAAAGCTAAAGTCAATACAGGTCTATAAAAGTAGGTGACAGTTGTTTGACTATATGAATCTTTAAAAGCTGGGTGTCATCTCTTGTCTTCTGGATAAATTAAAGTTTATTTAAGGCAACTTTCCCCAATCTAGTGTCCTCCAGATGTGTTAGAACTGCAAATCCCAACATTTCAAACTGATTCTGGTTCAGAATTCTAGAGTTATGTATCCAAAAAAGGTTAGGGAATGTGTCTGTAGAAGTACTAGTATGCAGCAGCAGGAAGTAACTTTTTCCTTTTTTTTCTGGAAGGAGGAATGGCATTATATATCTTTCTGTGTGATAGTAATTTGTGGGTGGGATAAAAAGTGGTTGGTTGAAGGATTACACTCACATACAGGGATTAGAAAGAGTTTTCTATTCACCTTAGCTTTCAAAGACTTGTGTGTGTATTTATTGCTATTGAACAGATGGAGCCTCTGAAGATGAAGAAGAGCAAGTCTTTGAAAGCTAAGGTGAATAAAGAACTCTTTCTAATCCCAGTGTGTGAGCGTAATCCTTCAACTAGTGAGATACCTGGGATATAGATATTTATGTTCATTTGAAGAATGGTTGGTATATGTAGACAGGGATCAATCAATTTTGTAAACGAGATTCAGGATTTATTTCTTCTAGCCTTGCCCCTTTTTTAAAATGTAGCTTCTTGCTTACACACATGGATATAGGCTCCCATACAAGTGGATCAAATGCACACCTATTGAGTGACTACTTTTGATTGAAGCTGGCAGCTTTGGGGTGATGTGGTGAGAAACTGTTCATAATATACAGCATGTATTTATTTGCTTTGCTGCCTAATCATCAAATGTCTCAAAGTGATATAGAGGGGAAGTTCAAAACACAATGAAACAGTGAAATAATATTCAGACAATTAAAACAAGATTAAGTGCTAGCATACTTGTGGATTATTATGGGCCTGCTAGATATTCTAGCTGTTTGTGATCTTCCTGAAAGACAGCTGGGTTGGGGCCATGGGGACCTAAGGGAAGGAGTGGCAACAAGAAGTCAACATAATCCTTGCTTATGACATTTTAGCATTTATGTTAAATTGAAGATTGTTTCCTTTAGGTAGATTGAAAATATAAGATGTGAAGAAGAAAAGTGAAGATGATTTTATTTCTTTTGACATGGATTACTTTATTATAGAGATACAGTAATATTGTCCAAAACATACTACAACAGATTTTAATGATAAGAAATCAAATAGCATGCTTAGAGATCAAAGATATCATTCATGAGTGTGACAACTTTTCAATTCCTGCAAGGCATCTTCACAACTTGAGACAATCACCTCCTTTCAGGGCAGCTTTGTTATCTTCCATCCTACTGTATCTAAGAGGCAAGGGGAAAGTTGAGAAAATATAATCAAATTTGAGGCATCAACAAAGCACAATAAATTGTATTTATTAGAAATAAATTTAGCATTAGAAAAGATAGAGCAGAATTCCATACTTAAATAACTTGTTTCAATACCTCTCCAAAGGTCTTCTTTGGAAGTAGATTTTCTCCAGGTCTTTCAGGTCTTCCAATTGTGCATTCATCTTGCAAGTGGTCATCTTCTCTTTCCTCCCATCTTTCTCAGAATTAGAGCCTTCTCCAGAGAGCGAGGTTTTCACATAATATGTCAAAGGATACTTTGCATAAAGTAAGATAGCTTAAATTTGTTTTAAAACATGGACCTAAATAACTGAGTAATTCTGTATGGATATCAGCTCAGAAATGAATACAATTGAATATAAGATTGCCAACTGAATGTTTTTCTGGACAAGCAATTTACAACACTAGTATGGCTCCTTTGCATAAATTAAGTCAGAGTCACCATATTGCATACAATCCTTATCCCATATTTTTCCTACTATGGCAAATCTAGTTTATCCATATAAATTTGTCACATTCTTGACTTATTTGTTGTCTTTTGCATGATTTTTTTGCATGTTTTCTCACCATGCTTTAACTTGTAAGATTTCTCTATATTCCTGCAGTTACATTTCCATCCTATGTAATATACAAATCCTTTCCTTTTTTTTAAAAAAAGGTTGTTGCTATGTATTGGTTCAGAATGCTATATGTACCAAGAAGGTTTGCTGGAGTCTCCAGGAAATGGTAGGTCTCTTTCAATCTCTGCATAAATTGGCCAGCATTTGCCCCCTTGAACTCAAGGGACTCAGGTTGATTTGTTCACTTTGGACAGCATTTTTTAAACATGTCTGCCTGGACAGCAACTGTTGAGCAGATGGCTGTTTTGGGGAGAGCAGGAGTTCTACTTTGTCAAAACTAGTCTGGGTATCACAAATTGACAAAATTACTGTGGAAAACATATGTGCTGTGTTAAAAATAACTCTATCTAAATCAGGTTGATTCAGCTGTCTACCCATAAATTGATAATAAACATTATAGCAAACTAGGCTGAAACCACATTAAATTGCTGATTGGCCTCCATTAGGTTGAAAATGCAATTCTTTCTTATATTCACATCAATTTAAACCTGTTGCTTTTTCTTTCCGCTTTTCTTTCCACCTTTCACTACACATTTTCGTTCTGTGCTTCATAGCCTTGAAGTTAGATGGTTATTGGTTGTTATTAACTGACATCTGCCCTGAAAACAGCTTACCCAAAGTTTAATTTAAGATGAAGAAGATGAAACTTACTTTATCTTCAGAGGTTAAAATTTGTGGATCTCTTATGATCTGGGCAGGGTCTTGCTTGAACTCACGTTTTGATAGGGTAGATGAAAATACAGCATTAATATTTCAACAGGAAAAACTAGAGTGGCATGTGTGCTATATAAAATAAAATCGAGGGAGATTAACCATAGTAAGAGGACCAGCACCATCTGTTTTCTGAGAAAAGGTGGTGGGTGACTATTCATAAAACAAAGAGTTGTCAACCTTTTCCACTGAGTGGAAAATGCTTTATGTTTAATAATCCAAGTCAAAAATAATAGTGTCTGGATTTTCAGCTCATAGGGTTGGTTTTTGTAAAATCTCAGGGTTCATTATCATAAAACCCTTTGTTGTTGAGATGAAGAAAAATGTGAAAGAAAGGATGAAAGCTTTCCAAATAGATATTTGGTCTTCATATAAACTTCAAACTCCACATTTGCCTTTCCCAGACCCAAGCTCATAAATCTATCCTTTTGTCTGCTTTCTGGAATATTATAGACTGATGGGCCTTTTTCCCAGTGAATAAATAGTCATAGTATTGCATCCCAAATGATACAAATTTATATTATGTGTTTCTTTGTAAAATAAAATTCCACTTTTTTCATGGCCATGAAATCTCTTTCTCTGTGGATGCAAATGAAATCTCTCTCTCTGTGTGTCCCAATACTATTTGTATCCAGTGGTTTCTGATGGCTTTGTGTGGCACTGAACCATTGTTATCAATGATCTACAGGTGACAATATATTATGATAATCCTGGCAGTTTTTAAAAATATGCTATTTCAAATGGAGCCATAATTCTGGATCCAGATCTATGCAAGTGATGTGTGTTTGTAGGATCTAAATCCTCAGCATTTTCTATGAAGCCATTGCAAGACTTTGACCTTTTTCTATAATGTATCTTCTGCATAACTTCTGTTCATATAAACATCATATGTGCAGGAGGTCTTTCCAATGTTCTTGTTAGGTTATATATATTTAAATTTATTTGTAAAGCTTGCTTTTCAGCCTGGAATAGAGATCTTTTCAACTTTCATCCTGAATTATTGGCATAGGATCTGCATTATGTAAGGACAGATCTATAGCACAAGTGTCCTGAAATATATCCTACTGATTTCAACAAAACTTAGGTAAATCTCAGGTTTTCTCAGGTAAATGGATATAGAACTGTTTGCATTTATGACTGTCCCACCACAAGAGATGAAGTTGATCATACAATTTTGAGAAGGAGTAAATGTTAATGGAATCCTATCTCTATTCAAAAAACTAGGTCCTATATCTCAACAGGACTGGAAGAAGTTATACAGAGCTTTCAATGAAGTGCTATCAGAAACTCCAAGGAACTAATTGATTCCCTTCACCTAAGTTTGGTAACAAGCAGAATTAGGGTAAACAAATTACAATTAAATTAAGACTAATCAAGATATTGTTGGTCAATAAAAAACTCAACTTCCTATGACTAACAATATTGGGATTCTGGAAGGGAGTGTCCTGTTGTAGATTTCAACCACACACATGTACACACAGTTTCTTGGGTTATTATCAGTTTACTATTACAGTAGGCTGAAGAAGTTAGAATGAAACAAGGAATATTAATGTAAACAAAGCTGAGGCTTGCCTGCAAGGTTTGCTTTGAGAATATGACCCGTCTATAGTCACTTATTGCAAGCAGTTTAACAACATACTGCAAGGAAGTGAAATTGAAAATTGCTTAACATCTGGTAAAACTTAACTGATAATGCAAGATTCAACAAAAGAAATTTGAAACAGAAGAAATGTTTGGCCTACAAGGGTAGAAGTTTAATTACAGCTATGGCTGAAAAAGGAATTATTTTGTGATTGTGGCATTAGTTTAATGACTGCAGCATGTGCTTACTAACTGCTGCGGAAGAGGTCATAAAATCCAGTGCAGTCACATGATGACCCACTTTACAACCATCATGACTTATGACTCAAATTGTGGGCTCAATTACAGTTGTAAGCGGAGAACTACCTGTACAAGCTTATAAGTTATGGAAGGTTATAAAGGAAGAACTTGTTGTTTCTGGTTGCTGTTTTATGCCTTGCATTGTGAGAAACAGAACTGAATCCTCAGATGCTGATCAATGGCTTTACTGCACGCATGCTGTGGGAGAAATACTGGTAGGATCAATCAAGAGGATGATTGTAAGTATCAGAAGGATGGTCAGACGTGCTGTGATATTGCAGAACAGCAAAGGCAGGGATCTTGACTTTGCAGCTCAGCTTGGATTGCTCTTGTTCCTGATCTGTTCCATTTACCAGTGACCTGCAGAATACAGTTGGACCAGTCAGTTCTTCTCCATTCCTGAAACATAAATCAGATCAGAACAGAGATTATTTAATGGATTAACATTCCTTTTAATCCATTAGTTTCATAGTGCATCAGACCACATTTTAAAACTACTGCCAGAACAAAGTGAAAGGGATATTTGGTGGACTCTAATATCAGTTGCAAATACTTGTTTAACCAAAATTTCTCTGATGTTCCTTTCAGTATTCCAACTAATTTTCCATTGTTTCTTTCATGCATGTTGGATTCCAAAACTAAAGTCTTCAGAACTTTAAAATTCACAACTGGATGAAGAAGTAGAGGCTTGGCTTCAGTTTTCTCTCATTCTCATCTTTTCCTAGTTTTCATACATGATGCAGTAATAAACACAGAGAATGAATTTAAAAATACACTAGATTTGGGTAGTTAGGAAAAGAGGAAAACTTCTCCTTGTTTTCTAGCCCGTAAGAGTTGCTCGCAAGATTGGTGGCATATAAATTTGAGAAATAAAATAAATAATTTGCAAAGTTTAACCTTCACTGAAATGTAGGGGTTTTTAAAGTTGAACAATGGGTTTGCTTTTCTTTCTCTTTTCTATTCTTGTTGGCTGAAGCTGTACAGCTGATCCATGTGTTGATAAAATGATACAAGGTTATATTCTTTATCATTTTAGTTGTCTCCCACTGTTTTAAGATGTAACCATCCTTTCTTTACTTGAGTCATCCTCTGTTTAAAGCATAAACTTTTACTGCTGTAGTTTGTTTTCTGTAGAAGCCAGGATCTATCTTATAATGTTAAGGCTGCTGTTTAAAAGTCTTATTGTTTGGTATATAAAAAGTTTTGAGCTAAAAGAGAAGTCATTACAAACTGATGTGTTTTTAGTGTCTTAAAAATACAGTATATATTGCTAATGTTGTTTAATGACAGCAATTATGATGTGGGTTATGTATTATATGTATAATTATAGTGATATATTATATCCACTTATATATAGTGGATAACAGCAGTGTTAACCATTTGAATATTTGTTAAAACATTGTTTCCTTTATGCATTTTGGAATTATTTTCATATGATCAGTGTCCTCATCTATTAGGTAAAATATACATAAACAAGAGAAGTACATCTTTATATACGGCTATCTTAAGACCACCTTGGAAAGCTATATTGTTTCAGCCATTTTTTTAAAAATACTGCTATTTTATATTCATTTTTAATGTTTATGTAAAGTGCTAAAGCAGCCTTCTGTGATCTAACACCTCCAAATGTGTGGGGCTATCATATGTTATTCATAAAAGAAAGACATATAATAAATTGCAAGATAAGCTGGTAGATGACATTGTTATCAGAGTAAATGAGGGTCATATTGAAGAGCCTTTTCATCTCCCAGGACAGTTCTTGCTATTCTTGAATGAAGTGTCATGAATGTTGCAATATGAAGCAATGGATTAGAATTTCTTAGGAATTTGTTCAGGTAGATGCATTCTGCGTACAATTCAACATACAAGAAGCAGTGCATTTTATCATACTCCTTTCTTTAATTTATCCAGGGATATAACTGAAGAAATGATCTCTGTAAGTAGAATATCTACAGCCTTTGCATATGCATACATGGAAAGACTTCCACATTTGTTGGAACACATATAATTCAGCACTGGTAGAAACCTGCACATATATACGCAGGTTCCTGAGGGCAAGCAATTAGGGTGTACCCTAGAAACCAGGTCTTGAGTGATATATCCAAGATGTTCATGTGCTCCTCAAGCATTGAACATTACACAGGAAAATCTAAACTGAACAGGTTTCTGTCTTCTTTGGATGTAGGATTGTTACTATTTTTAAAAACACAATATTGTATAAAGGTTAATCAGAATATTATTTTCCAACAACATAAAGTAACTATTCTGAGTTTCTCTCCAGAAATTTCAGTATCTAAAACATATTGTATTACTAAATATAGAGTGCTCTGCTCCATTTGACTAAATATTATTTGTTTCTAGATATAATTGATATTGTTAATTATAATGTGTTCTATTTATTAAAGCTTTCATAATTATAGATACAAATAGCATGTGTGTATCTCCTGGCTGCCACCTAGGTTGCTGGAAGAATATTCAGGTTTTACTCTTTCTATTTCATCCTCTGTGAGGTATGGTATGTGACTGGTTCAGCACTCCTAGAAGTGTTATAGCTACTGTGAATGAAGATTAGACATCAGCCTTCTAGTCCTAATCAGAGTTTCTAATTACCATCATTAAGGCATATCTAGTTCCACTTTTTGTTAAGTAATAATCTCTAAATGTGTCGCTCAGTTCTTGACCTGCTTCCTTCTTATGATCACAATGCTTCACAGATGGTAGATGCTGTAATGAGAATCAACATTTCCCTTCTTTGCGGTTATTAAGTTATATAAATCCTATCCAGATCTTGACTCTTGCTCTGATAACTTTGACTTCCTCACTCACAGTCTCAGAATTTCCCTTATTTGGTTCTTACTTATTTACAGTGGTACAGAATATATTTTGTGGTATTTTGGAATGAATGGTTTCCCTCCTTCTAGTGAAAATATACACAAACAAACCCAAATGCACACAGAGCAAACAAAGTTAATCTAATTCATTTTGCTATTCTTCCATGGTATCTAAAAATTATCTGCTTTATTCTACCAAATGATAGTGCAGAGCAAATAATTTTAACTGAAATAGGGCCTGAGTTTTAATGAGAAGGCTTTGTTTTTTACTTAAGAGCCTTTGGAGTGATAGAGGTCTAGCAGGGGAGAGGCCTAATAGGAAAAAACAAATTAGACAGAAGCTAAAGAAGCTCCTACCTTGTCACACAAGATTGAAGCCATTGGTTAGAAATTATTTATTTGTGGTTCGTAGCACATTCAGCCAGAATTTGACTTCAACTGTTTTAGACTGAATTTGACTTTTTTGTCCACCTATTGAGTCCTTCCCAGGAATCTGGGATAAGAAGATGTTCTTAGATGTTGTTAAAGGAGAATCTCAGGATGTAAGCTGTTCTGAGTAAAGCTGCCTTTTGCAATTGACGATGGCAAATTTGTCCATGCTGATGGTGTTCAAGTTGTTTTGGGATTGCTCCCGAGGCCCTTATTACTACTGGTGCTATCCTTGCTTTCTTTTGCCACAGCTGTTCTATTTCTATTTGCAAGTCTTTGTATTTTGTGATTTTCTTCAGTTCTTTCTTTTTTTTTCCTGCTGTCTCCAGTTACTGCCATATCCGCTATCCAGACTTCTTTTGTCTTTCTTTTCAACAGTTGTTAAATCTGGAGAGTTACATGGCAGGTCCTTGTCTGTTTGAATTCTGAAGTCCCTAGAACAATTTAGTTTTTTCATTTTCTATTACTTTCTCTATTTTATGATCCCGCTTGCAGGCTAATGGTATTTCTTTCAGATTTTCCAGTGCACCATTGTTGCTAATTTATCATGCTGTTGTTTGTAGTCAGTCTGTGCGATCTTCTTGCAGCAGCTGAGTAGGTGGTCCAATGTTTCTTCAGCTTCTTTGCAGATATGGCATTTTCTGTCATTGTCTTCTCAATTCTAGCCTTGTATGCATTTGTTCTTAACACTTGGTCTTGTGGAGCCAGAATTAGCCCTTTTGTCTCTTTCTTTAATTTTCCTGCTCTTAGTCATTGCCAGATCTTGTAATTAACTGCTTTGCCTTCTGTTTTTTTAATATACTGGCCATGTAATGCTTTGCATTACCATGTCTCTTTTCTGTTCTTCATTTGGGCCTTCATGTATGTCAGTTTCATTTCTCTAGTCCTCAGTTAGTCTTCCTGGTGTATTAGATTTAGCACATCTTCTTCACTGTCCTTCAGGTATTCTTCCAATGCCCTTTTTTCCTCTTCAACCATCTGATGTACTTGCAATTTTCCACACCACCTATTTTTCTTGGTAGGTAGAGTCTGTCAACATGAAAGGCATGATTCATTTTCATTATTCTTCTAGTCTTCCTATCCAGGTCCTTTAGTTCTGCTTGAGTCCAGTCCACTATTCCAGCTGTGTATCTAATGACTGGAATTGCCCAGGCGTTAATTGCCATGATAGTATTTCCTCCACTGAGTTTGGATCTTCTTCTCTCTCATAATATGTGCATTTCTGACATTCTTCTTGACTTAAGTATGCTTGATGTTGTCAGCTTGAAGGATGCCCAGGTACTGGTACTAATTGTCTTCATCCAGACTTTTGATGTTATTTCCATAGGGCATCTTGATTACTTAGATTTTTGCCATTTTTCCCCTGTTGATGGTGAGGGTGACACATTTGTCTAGTCCAAACTCCATTGCAATGTCTTGACTATATACGGACAGCATTGAACAGCAATTTTATTTCAGATGATGTTTTCCTATACAATTTCAGATTATCCCTGTGATGAAGATGGGATAGTTTGGCAGATGTTTTTTAAGTTTGTTAGCCATGGCTGACTTGTTCAGTATGGTTGACAGAGGAATCAGTGTAATAACAAATAGCAGTGATATATTTCAAGTCTCCCTGAAATATTTCTCTCTTGATATTAACCTCTCTCAATCTATTACCACTGACCAGGAACCATGTCTTCCATTGTGCTAGCAATTTTTGCACAAAGTTTCTGATGTTTCTACTGACTCCTATTGTTTCTAGGCACTTGATTAACCAATCATGTGGCAGGGAGTCAAATGCCTTCTTGTAATCAATCCATGCTACATTCAAATCTTCCTCTTCTTATCAGTTTTCCAGAATCATCTTGTCAATTAGGAGCTGATCTTTTGTTCCTGTGTTATTTGGGCAGTTTTCTTTCTGCTCAGTGGAAAGAGCTTGTTTTCAATTAGATGCTGTTGGACTTCATCTACTACACCAGTTAGCAATCTGTAGTTGCCTGGTATTGTCCTTTTTGCTGGATCTTTCATACATTAGTATGTTTTGCCAGATGTGAGCCACTATTTAATTATCTTGTCAAACTGCATGACAAGGAGTGGATGTAGACTAGTCAGATGTTTCAACCAAAAACCATGCAATTCATCTTCACCTGATGCTGACCAGCTTTTGATCTTCTCTGCCCTTTTCTCCACCATTTCTGCTGTTATTATTAGTTCTTTCATTTCAGCTTCT
>JANHZU010010154.1:1715-13842 GCA_032468055.1 Acrochordus granulatus | reverse complement strand
TTCCTTCCTTCCTTCCTTCCTTCCTTCTGATGTTTGGAAGTATTTCTCTCATAGAATACATCACGAGTCATTGAGGGAATTATCAGAATTATCCATTTCCTTAATTTTAATAGTTTCACATTCTATTAATGGTATGCCTTCATAATGACTACTGAGAAGCAGGTCATTCTGGTTCTCAGGTGCTCTGTTACACCCATAGAAGGAGAGCCCCACCTAATTTAATTCCTATTCTGCATTCCTGACCACTGCAGCACTGATACATTTCCATTGCTTGCCTTCTCCTCTTTTCAGCAGACCTCTAAGCTAATTGCACTCCAGTTTAGAAGCAAATAATTTCAGCACTTTCCTAACATTGTTGAACTGAAAAGGTAAGAGATTTTCCTTTCACAGTTTTCATTCCACAGTTTCATTTCCAGTCAGTTTTTGTAAGTGTGTTTGGTTAAAAACTTTTGCTTGTGTCAGATAGGTCATGCTCAGGTCAATTAGATGATCTGGCACATTTCTGGATACTAAGCCGAGAAAACAACTCACTTAATTGGTATTTTGGCATTTTGTTTATTACACCTTTTTGTCTTCATTGGTAGAAAGTTAGTACTGTTAAACAGAAACTGATGTAGTTCAATATTATGTCAAGTGCCTAGTGCTAACTTGTTTTCACTACTTATATGTAGTAGATTACTCCAACAGTGTGTACTATATTCTGCAATATTCTAGCTGGTTATTTTCTATTGTGCCTGCCAAGTTTCAAGAGTTTGGATTTGCATGTTCATACTTTTCCATAACAGTATACAAATATATGTAGAAAATTATGCATTTTCCAGTGGGAGAAATGAAGTATTAAAAAAAAATACTTTGGCAATCAAAACTAACAGTAGATAAAAAAGAGATAATTTTACATGATGCTTCATTATATTTTAGTACTTTTAATCTTCAGGCATACACATTATATTCCTTGTATATCACTGTACACATATAATACAAGGCATATAAGGTTATTCAATTAAATGTACTTCCACTCGTGTTAAAACTTAACACTGCATTTATTTCAAAGTTGTCACTGATTCTTGTGCATATAGAACCTAAGGCATCACAGTGGGCATTTAGAAACTACAAAACTTTTTTAACTGTAAACTTTTAACACAAGTGAGATCTCCTTTTGTGCAGTGAGAGTGAAATAAAGAGAAGAGAAATAAATATTTGACTGATAAGTGTGACTTCCTACTTCATGGCAATGAAAACAAAGGTGCGTAGATCATCTTTCAAAAAGATTGTTCCAGCTATTGTAACAATTCTGGGACTCACAAAAGCTTAAGTCTGTTTCTAGTTTGGAAGTGATGTACAGAGGTGCCTCACAAGATGAGATTAATCTGTTCCAGAAGAACGCTCTTAATGCGAAATACTCGTAAAGAGAAATGAGGTTTCCCATAGGAAACAATGGAAAGTCAGATAATCCATTCCATGCCCCCAAAAATATACACCAAAAAATCATTTTCAACAGAATTTGGGGTAGAAATGATTGTCCCTAACATCTGAAACAAGTAACCACAATTAACACACGATATAAAGCAGAAATAGAGCAAACAAACCAGCACTTAAGGATCTGCTTCGACGCAGCTTCTGGCCTCTGCTGCTGCTGGCTGGAGGATTCGCTGCTGTCTCTTTAAGAGGACCTTTTTTCTCTCAGCTTTTCCGGGTGTCGGAGAAGCAGTTGGAAGTGCTTCTCTTCAGCTTTTCTGGGCGTCATGGGCGATTATTCTTAAAGTGAGCTTTTATTCTTATCGCACTGGGATATTCTTAAAGTCGTGCGCGCACACACACACACAGAAATCCCCCTTGGAAGTGCTTCTTCCCTTTGTACTATGAGGAGAGAAGCGATGAAGGGGGGAGAGCAGAAATTGTCCTTATCCTTGCCCCAAGCACAAATCCCCCCCCTTTGTCACTGTGTGTGTGTGAGCGCACGCGCGGCTTTAAGAATATCCCAGCGCGAAGGAGAGGAGAAGAGAGAAGGGGGAGGAGATTGAATAAGGAGTCTCTGGAGTTCTCTCTCTTGAATGTCTTTCACTTAATTTACACTGTTTATACAGCGGGAGAGGAGAGCTCCATTGGGAGATTTCCCATGTGAGCTGATCGCGCGGTGCTCATTGCGATCAGGAACATAGGCAGAATACATGCATGCGTGCTGCTGCCCGTATGGGAATGGAGTAAACTGCGCGAGTGGAGAGTTGGCAGAATGCACGCATGTTGCTTCCGGTATGGCAATGGAGTAAACTGCGCGAAAGGAGAGTTGGCAAAACACGCGCACACTGCTTCCGGTATGGCAATGGAGTAAACTATGTGAGAGGAGAGTTGGCAGAACACGCGTGCATGCTTGCTACGTTAGCAGAACTCTCGCATGGGGTTGCTATCTGTAACAATGAAGTAAAGCACGAGGTAAGAGTCGGCAGAAATCTCGCGTGGAGTTGCCTGAATGGGAAATACAGAGTGCACTTACTGATGAAGCGCAAGGTTTGGCATGAAGTTTCCATGTCTCGTGAGTCGCAGCTTGTCTAGCAGAATATTTTTGATTAATTTTTTTGCTTGTCCTGTGAGTTTCTCATCTTGTGAGTTACTCGTCTTGTGAGGTACCACTGTATAGGCTTTTTTTGCTTGGTTCAGTTCTTGGTGGTTTGAGTTACGTTTTAAACTGAGAATGAGATTTTTTATTCATTGTTGTTTTTATTTGCTTTTTTTCAATTTGCTTCCTATTGCACATATTTGCTATTACAACCCATCTGAAGGGAAAAAAGAGTAATAGTCTAATGATTTTTTAGATTTGGTCTTCATATCTTGCAATAACTTCAAGCCACTTCAAGGCTGGGGACTTATACACAGGTAACCTGAACGTAAAGACACCAGTTGCTAAAGCCATTGCAACAGTAACTCATGCAATCAGATTGGGCTAGCACAATGTGTTTCACATGGGTTATCTTTGAAGACTACTTGGAAGCTGAAATTGGGGCAGAATGCAGTGACCATTTATTGGGTAAGATCTGCTATAGCAGGATAATGCCTATATTATGGGGATTGAATTGGCTTCCATTAGGTTTATAGGTACAGGTGATAGTGGATATAAATGGAAGTACAATTCATGTCATGTTAAGCTGAGAAATCATTCATAATTCAGCAAAATCTGATTGTTGTTATTTAACTTTTGCTTAAGTCCGCTATCAGAAAGCAAAGCAGTGAAATGAGGCTGTCACAAAGCAATTTCTAGTTAATGTATAATGGCAAAAGTAAAATATTTAGAAAATACAAGGAAATACAGGGTTAAACATCCACTATTTTTCAAAAAAGAAAAGAAAAGTTAGATGTTTAACCCTATTCATAAACTTGTTCAGGTAACATGGAAAATTATTTTAATTGCAAAGATGTGAGAATAATGTGAGAATAGGGACAGGATTCAAATTAAAATAGGGACTAAAATTTAATAAATAATAATATGAACTGATTGTGAATGATAAAACATGCACTTTAACTTGTAAAAATGATAAATATATGCCAGCTTCTATGTGCTGTTTAGCTTATACATGCACCCTTAATATTCCTGCATTAAAAATATTAAAAGATAATAAGAATATTTGAGATAATCGACATATGTTGTAGTTCATGTAAAAAAATATAAATTGGATTTAGGTGGTTAGGTGCATCCCTGTCATGATCTCATTAAACTGGATCCAGATCTCTACAAAATATAATCCCAGAATTCAATAGATTTGACCTGTTATTAGATTGCTGCAACAATATTAGTAGAATGGGAGATGGGAGCATAATTTTAGCATTTGTTACCATTGGGCTTTATGTGCATGTTTTTGGTTTATATTAAGTACCCTTCAACTTGTTTTCTACCTCTGTCCGTTTTTGGTTTATATTAAGTACTCTTCAACTTGTCTTCTACCTCTGTCCCTGGCTCTGAAGTATAGTCATCTACGTCCTCTTCAACTATAGTTTTCTGCAATCAGATTTATTAATTAAACTTATTTGCCATCCACCTCACTTCAAGTATCTCTGGGCAGCTTGTATCTCAAATGACACTAGATAAATAGAACTTCTTAGGTTAATGTTTTATATAATAAAGAAACAAACCTCTTTAAGACAGCAGGAAATTTGACCTGCATAATATGTTCTTAATCTTAACTGCACAGATACTGAATGTCTACAAAACACAGATATATCTCAGGAAAACATTGGTCTGCAATGTATGAAAAAATACATGAACAGTTCAAGTTTACAAGTTACACATCTTATTTCTGATTTACTGGAACTACCTGGTCCCTTTCAGGGTATCAATAGTAGAATAGCAAGATATTCTCTGTGAATATATTAAATTCCATTAAAAACTCAATTAATTTTTTAACATGTTTCCCTTAGGCACTTCATACTACAAAACAAGTACTGAGGCTGTGAAAAAATGCCAAAAACTGAAGGCACATTGTTCATTTTGCTGCTGTTTAGTCTGCAGTGGGACAGAAATCACAGTGTTGTTACACTGAATCACAATATTTCAAGAAGCAATGTAAGCAGGACTCCTATGAATCCAACTGCATTTAGTGTGGCCTCTGATAGAACTCCTACTGTAATATTTACAGTACCTAAAGATATCAGTGACAGTCCAAACAAAAGTACTGCAACAGAAAGCAATACTCCAAGCAACGGTACCACTCCAACAACACCTCTTCTCAGTTTGTTAATACCAACGATATATCCACTAACTTTTACCACAAAAGCTGTAAAGCACAAAATATCCCCTTCAGGGATGCCCACAAATACTTCTGGAAGATATCAAGCCACCACTTACATCAAGTCAACCGGAACTGAATCAGACGTCACCCATAACATCAATTTTACAACCGTGGTTTCTCATAACATAACTCAGATAAATGGTTTAGCATTTCATCCCACTAAAAATCTATCAAATATAACAACTGTGTTATTAACTACTCGGAGTAGTGCTGTTACTACTGAGTTATTGACAAGTACTCCAACAGCAAATGTTCCTCCCAATGCAATTGATGGCTCTACAGAAGCAAGAGAAGCCCCCAAAGGTAAATAAATTGTCCTTAATTAATTTACCATCCATTACTATTAGCTATGCAAGTATAGTGGTCTGCAGAATACAGATTATTGCTGTAGTTTGATTTTAAAGGCAATTTTTGATGTCTGGCAAATAATAAGTTTTTTAGAAACAGAACTGTTTATACTGTAGAAATAAAACATTATTAAGGAATTTAATTTATATTCATAGGATAATAAGTAATCCTTTTCTTAGCTGTGACAAAATTATGACTGAACCAATAAAGATATTCCTACCAAAATTGCAGCACATTGAGCATTATTGGAACAGAATGGAACAAGTTAGCTTGATTCTTCTAAGAACAAACAAATCCTTTTGTTGTTAGAAGAGTGACCATAATTTATTGAAATATTAATGAAATGTATATGGCACACATCTGATGAAAAGTGACTCTGGACGGTGTACTATTGTAACTTTCCAGTGTTCAGCTGACAGTTCACAGGACTGACTTGTTAGATATTCATCTACATTTTTGTCCAAAGCATTCTAAGAAATATTTCTTTTTTTCTCGGATGGGAAGTATTTTTCTGCCTATACTTTTTAACTAATTTTTTTCAGGCAATGCATATTCACTGGCAAAATTTGAAAAAATTCTGATATTGAAAAAAAATCCTTTACTAGAATTTATATTTTACTGGAACAAATTAGATGTATTATAGTTTATATTCTTATACCATATTTAAGCATTTTATCCTTTCTCCTCATTAAACATAATGAGGAGATTATTCTAACTTCTAATTATTCTTAGAAGAATAATTAGAATCTCTATTCTTAGAGATTATTCTTCTAACTTCTAGAAGCAGTCTCCAGGCCATATCTAAGACTCTCTCTGACAGCATATGGCTTGAATCTTGGAATGCCATAGGCTGTGCATTTCAGATTTAAATTAATATTATGCCAAAATGAACCAAAAACAAATATCTTCCTTTGGATTTTCTTTGTCTCTTCTTTCCTTCACCAACTTTGCAATCACTCTTCCAGCTGTCCTAGTCCTTGACTTGTGACCATTCATTTATCAACTGTTGAAAGTTATAATGGCACTGAAAAAGTGACTTAGGATTGGTCCTCATACCTATGACCATTGCAATGTCCCCACAGCCACCTGATCACAATTCAGATGCTTGGCAACTGGAAAGTATTTATGATGGTTGCAATGTCATAGGGTCATGTTATTGCCATTTACAACCTTCCTAGCTGGCTTCTGACAAGCATAGTGAATGGGAATCCAGCAGGAAGATGTAAGTCACAGTTACATGATATCTTGCTTAAGGATCATGGCAAAAAGTTGTAAAAGTGGTCATGTGATACTTCACTTAATGATCACACAACTTAACAATTAATTTTTCAATCCCAACTGTAGTCATAAATCAAGGACTATCAATTTATTATTTCCCCCTACAGTTGGAATCCAAACAAAACATAGAAGTTTATTCTTAGATTTTTTTTCCCATGAGGGAAAAGGTTGCATATAGATTGTTAAAGAAATGACTGTAGAAAGAAAGCTAGAACATTCATACCCCTCCTCAACCACCTTGAATAATTTTTCCCCCTCAACATGAAAATTCCAATATTATCTTCTTTGGATTTTTAAAAAACAATCTCTTTTTCCTTAAATAACAAAAAGAAAATGCGAAAATATGTTTAGAACAGCATTAATTTAAATCTTATCTTTGTCTATTCCTGAAAAGTTCTGAATGAAAAAAAACAAAGTTTCATTGATAACAGAAGTTGTTTTCAGGAAGATGGTTGTGTTTATTTGTTTTCCAGGAAATCATAACACCGGAGGGGTAATCTTTGGAACAATTGTTGGAGTAATGTTAGGATCTGCACTGATTAGTCTGGTTGGGTATTTAATCTGTGGAAGGAGAAAACCTGACTTGTTTGGACATCAGCGACTTTATGATGACACAGGGAATGATCCAGGTACTAACCTATTTAAAAAAATGGAGGCATTAGATTTTGTTGTTTGAAAGTACTGAAGAGTGGATGGTTTCGAGATGTTTCATTTTACAAAGAGGAGGTAAAGAAGTTATACAATATATATACGCTCAATTCCTCTTTTTCTTTGTGTCAGATAAGACAATTTTTATTTTAAGTATTCATCAATACTGCCTGGTGGTTATATTGCCAGTATGTGACAACACAGAAATAGATGCCAGTTGTTACTCTCCCATTTACAAATTCATTCTTTGACCTGTAGTTTGAAAATAGTCTTTCCACTTTTATTCCACCTTGAATTCTCTTTGGATAGCAGCGCTTCAGTGATGGATTATTTTTACAACTTTTCTTGTCAAAGAGCTTCAGCCTGTACTGGTATGAGCTAATTTGGATTGGGAAAGTGGAGAGGGAAAGGCAGCTGGACTTCCCTGGGTGACAGACATAGAGAAGAGGGTGACTTCCTGTCCAAGTACTCTGATTGTGAAGTACTCACTGATGGGAATCTTGTTGAGAAGGGTTTCCAGCTGGAAGATGAGAATATGTTGATGGTAGGGAGGTTGAATGTTTAGAGACTGAAGGGAGCTCCTGAATTCTATGCAGAAGCAGCTATAGGTTGGATGGTGGTGGTGTACATAGTGAGTTCAAAGACTCAGAGGGTGGAAGTAGGTAGGCTGAACCAGGAGGGATGGTGTTGAAGGGATTAAAGACAGGCAGGAATTTCACAGTTGTGATGGGCAGAAGGAGATATGGTGGGAGAAAAAGAGAAAGACAAAGAGGCCATTTTTGAGGAAGGTTGATTTGATATAACACACAAATTTGGTTTTTCAGCCACTTGTACTCATCCCAAATGCCAGCTCATTGGGTCAATGGTTTCTGACTGCTGCTGTTAAATGACAGGTGTGCCAGTAAGGCTTTCCTCATGCACAATTTTATCATGAATGAAGGGGCAGAGCTAATGGTGCATTGAAGGCAAAAGGAGAAGGAGATGGCAGAGAGTGAGATGGTTAGGTAGCATCATCAGCACAGTGAATGTGAGTTTGAACAAACTCCAGAAGACAGTGGAGGACAGGGAGGCCCAGTGTGCTCTGGTTCATGGACTTGTGAAGAGTTGGATACAACTTGGTTACTCAACAACAACAAATGGTGGATTACCAAGATCTGAAAAAGTGAGGGTGATGTGTTTCCATCTTAGAAGAGTCACTTGATAGCAAGATTGGCAGTCTGTAAATTTAATAAATAAATAAATTATGCCCAACTGGGATTGGGTTTGGCATCAGCCATGATCCCAGGGTTGGGAAGCTAGAATAATTATTGTCATATGCAAGACTTTAATGATCTCACATGCAGCTTTGTAGACAACTAAATCTGACACCCTTTTTTGAAACTGGGCTTAAAAAATCTTTTGAGTTTGCTTCCCTGCTTCTCTCTTTCTCTGCTGAACTCCTGTGGTGAAGATTTTCAGGCTTATGGTTCCTGGAAGCTTCAACATGCCTTTGCTCAATATGAACATTGAAGTGGCTTTGGAATTCATTGTCATGATGACTCCAGATCTAAATCCAGATCACTAAGGGTCCAAATAATTTTGGTAGTCACAAATTAAATCTGTGTTTTTTATCTCAGAGTAGTTGTAACATGATCTGCAAGATATTAACTTCCACCCTTAATAATAATCAGATCACTGCTGTTGGCCTGGATTTTTCTTATGCTGTTCTCTCAAGTGGGATCTGTTTGGTTGATCCATCGAGACACCATATGGATCTTCTTAATTTCTAAAGGGTACATGGGGAATTTTCTGAGATTCAGATAGGAAGTTTGACTGAGTCTTTAGTCATCACCTGGAATGATGATGGCTCTGGATTAGATTGTTCCTGAGTAGCCATCTGCATTCATTAATCCAAGTACACCTCTTGATTTATTGAGGAGCTCTGGGAAATTAAGGGGCAATTACATAAGTTTTATATAAGACATAACTATGACTGAGTCAACAGTGCTGGTTTGAAACATACTTTCTAGCTTCCTGTTTCTTCTTATGCTTAATATTTTAATAGGTGCAGCTTTCATAATTGTGAGATGGATAGTTATCTAAATAAATATAATAAATAAGTATAAAAATCAAAGTCACCTGAGACAGAAGCACTTCCTAAAAGATATTCCCAGATGTGGGGTTTTCCACTTAATTATAAGTATATATTGAATTTAATTTGTTCTATGTAAAACTTCATATAGGTCTTATATTAAAATAATACAGGTCTTTAACATTCTGTCCAGTGAAGTATTATCTAAAACATGTGTAAATAAATATCAATGTATATCTTGCAGTTTTGCGACTAGATGGTCTACCTGAACCTTTTAATGCAAACTTTGGAAATTTATCCTACTACAGTCCAATGGCAGATGAGAATGCTGCCCAGAACCACAAGGAAACATCATGTGATGCAATACCAATGGATAACATAACATCATCACAGCCTTCAGCAGAAATTCACAAAGCCAGATGTTAGAGTTAAAAACATATGCATCTTGTTCCTGCTTGTGGCCCTTACAACATTTGGATGTGTATAAGAAGTGATGATTGTTGGTCATGTCATGCCCTTTTTACTACTTCTTTGCACACGTGGGCACATGTATTAATGTTATCCCATTAGAAGAAAATTGAACCCTGATGCTAACAGACTCACAGGTATGGGTTGACTTCTTAGTAACAGTGTATCTTGGATTTAAAATATCCCTTCTTCATTATTTGATTGGTAATGGTTTATTGATGGACATTTGATGCCTATGTTGTTACCCACCAAGTGATAATCCTACACAACTGAACCCAACATAAATGCAAGTTCTGATCCATTTATATTTATTTTAGAGGTCCATATTATGAATTAAAGAGAAACAGTCCACTCTATCTCATGTCAAAACTTTTCATAGTTTTTTTTTAAATTCAAATAGTTATTTTATTTATTTATTAAACTTTATGCCACCAATCTCACAGAAGCAATTCTTGGTGGCTTTCAGTCCATAAAGAGTAAAAACAATTAATAATAAGTTAAAAGTTAATCCATAATTTAAAATTTAAACTAGATAGTTTTAAAGAAGTTATTAATCATGACTGAAAAATAGAGAGTCATTTATAATCAGTATGCTTCAGATTCTGCTAAATGCTAAATGTTTCTGCTTTACAATATCCCAAAATATGTCTAACTTCTGAGAACAAAAGTTGGACAAAAGGGATTTTTTTTACTGTTTTAAAGAAGAGCTATCTTTCAACAATTCATGAAATTAGACAAGTATCACAATATTAGTGATAATATACATTCTAGAAAATCACCTGCCAACATCCTTCCAAATATTAATCCTAATGATATTCAGAGTTGAGCAATTTTCTCAAGAGCTGCTTGTTTAATATTGAGCGGTAAACTATTCTCATGGCATTGCTTAAATTCAGTGGCAAAAATAATAAATTTTGGCAATGCTGCTTTTCCTCTTTTTTAGAAAAAGTGGTTTTTTTCCCCTCAAAAATCATAGGCAAGTCTCTTGAGTGCTTCTTTTATGCTTTGCTATAAGTGGAAGAAAAGCTAACAATTTCATCTCTGTCCATTCTAGTGATATTACCAGCTACCTCCATCTTTTCTGGGTAGATATCTGAGAAAAATGAATGTGGAAAAAAGTTGTCCTTCCTTGATTTAGCAGGAAGGCAATTTTGTCCTAATAGTTTTTTTTACTGAGACAAAACATCTTAATTTTCTTTTATATTACCTAATAAATATGTTATTTAAGAATCTAATTATTATCGATATGTCAGTTTAGAACAGCAATTGATATCTCCTAGATTTAGATTCGGCCAACTTTCCGAATTGCATGCAATTTGGAATATAGGAACTCATTTCATTCATTCCATCAGGCTGGCAGTGAAGGAAAGTTGCTATATAGTTGATTGTGCAGAAGAGTAATTGACTTCAAGGCTGTTTATTCTTTTTTGCAGATAAATTAAGTCTCAAAGGAAAGCCAGACAATTGTACCTAATTTGTATTTCAGCAGAATAAATTCCCACCTCTTTGGCCTTTAGGAGCAGTGTTCACAAATATCATGACATGCCCTGTTTCATTATGCATCAGGATGGAAGTATGTAAGGATGGGTTGTGTCATATGTCACTGTGGTTTTACCTTCTAGTGGCTTGCCATGGATGCTGTCATTATGTACTATTAACAGAAGCTCTGGTTTTGCTGCTCAAAACATTTATATCAAAATACAGCCAACAGTTTTTGCTGGGCACAAGCTGTGGTGTGTGTCTATTTTCAGTTATATTATAGCACATATTATATCAGGGTCATTTCAAACTGTTTGCGAAAGCATTTGCTGGCCAAAGCTAATTTTGTCAAAAAAGGTGCACCTGAACATCTTCAAGCAAAAAAGTCATTTACTCAAGAGGTATCAAAATGCCTTAAAAAGCTACTGTCCTTCTTGTATCTTAAAATGGTGTGTCTATATGCATTTTTGTTCAGTTGTTTCACCATCATTTTGTGTTTAATTGATCCAAATTAATAAAAAAGCAACGTAGAAAATATAACAATATCAAGCTGCCATTTTTTAAAAAAATCTCTAAAAGAGAAGAAAAGAGGGATTGTATTCCAAGTTATCAAAGCAAGATTGATTATGCTTCTTATTTTGCTACACAACACTATTAGTTTCAACTTGGCCCTTGTCAAAAATTAATCTTGATTCATGTTATCAAAATGGCTGGGAATCCAGATGTTCACAGGAAAGCATGTTTGTGGTTGAGAAGGAATGATATAATGCATTTTGATGGGTTTTCAAATTCAGTCTGTAATGGTGAGAGGTTCCACTTGCTCTGCATTAATTTCTCAAGGTTAAAACAATATCAGTATTGTCCACTATTTCCAGTCACCACACAAATAAAAGGTATTAGAGTTATTGCTGTAGCAATTGGCAATTCATTCTATTTCCATAGCATTACACTTGTTCCAACTCCATCAAAATTGTTATAACTATTTACAGTGGGGCAAAAAAGTATTCAGTCAGCCACCAATTGTGCAAGTTCTCCCACTTAAAAAGATGAGAGAGGC
>JANHZU010010153.1:151099-165917 GCA_032468055.1 Acrochordus granulatus | reverse complement strand
TACATCCATATCTTAGGAGCTCATAATCAGGACATTTCCATGATTTCCGGACAGTTTTCTTAGCAACAATACAGAAGGGGCTTATCGCAGCATTCTGGATTTTTTTAAATTTCACCATCTTGTTACAGCTCTAGTATTTCCTAGTAGCTTCCAATGTAAGCTTTAACAGGATATGATCTTGCATAGTTTGCTGAAAGGTTGCCACCTGATATAAGCCTGCTAAAGATACCTGTAGCCTATCAATAAATGTTTCACTGACCACTATTATGCAGCAACTGAAAATCTTCAGTTGAAATTCAACTCTGTTAAAGATTTTGTAGCTGTGTTCACTTTCTATATTACAGTTCTGAAATTCCCTATTAATTTCCATCCAAGTACTAAGGCCTGAGCTTTCAAGGCCTGACATGATTAGCCAGGTGCTGCCACTCACTGAAGTGAAGAAATAAAACTGACATAATTGAAGAAAGTGACAAAATAAGGGCTGCTGTCTGCAAGGTGGAAGGAAGTCTCCAGTATTACGTTTGATTAGCCATATCCTGAGAAATACTAGAGATATTCAGATATTCAATCTCTATCATGATACTGCCTTATATGTTTTTACCCCATTAATTACCAGCTTTAGCTGACTATCTGATTAGAAGATGTCTTGCAAAAGGAATTATTTTCTGATGTTCTTTACGGCAATTTATCTGAAACCAGGCAGGCTGCAAACTGCTGAACCGATGACAGTACAAAGGTTGAAATATACACATTTTAGACTCCTTTAAGTAAAGCAAGTGTAAGAATTTCTCACTCTGCCAGGAAAATATTATCCTGAAATATTCTCAGTTCCAAAAATATTTTGAAAGAGAATGGCTAGAGGAACTACAGAACATGCTATTAATAACCTGTCAAGAATTCAAATTCAAGAAAATATTAAATTTTCCTCATTGAACTGAACTCCTGGTTAACTATATGCAGATATGGATTGCCTTTGCTTTGTCCAGAATGTTTTTCAAACTATTCTACTCTACAGTAAGTCTAATATTACCTATTGTTCTTCCATTCCACTAATTAGTTTTTTGACCCTGCTTAAGCATTTTTTTAAAATATCAAGATCAGCTGGTATCACCTTGAGTTACAACATATTAACAAATCTTTCAGGGAAGCTTTGCACTATTGCCATATCACAGGCAATTCAGTGTGGTATTTTAATGCAAAACATTCTTGTTTCTCAAAAATACTTGTAATTTTCCCTAAGAAAGTTAAATATTATTTACTTTTTTACATTTATAGGCCACCTTTAGCCATACTGCAACTTCACTGAGTCTTCTGGGGGTCATTTTTGAAAGGTAAAATATTTATGGACTCTCTTATTCTTAATATTTTCCTGTTACTATATTTTAATGGGGTTTTTTGGTTTCAAATTGTTCACCCTCCCTGTTCTATTCCTAGTCCATGATAGGAGCTTTACCCAAATCAGAAGCTGATACAGAAGCTTTATATGGTGGCAAGTTTCACTGTAAGGATTAAAAACACATTCTGAGCAATTGCTTTGCAAAATTGCTTTAATCCTTGGCCAGAGAATGGAGTATTTTTAGAAAGCTAAGCATCAGGAATTTCAAATACTCCTCTTGCAGCCCTTTCAAAACACAATGACAGAAGCTCTATGATATATTTAAAGTAACTGGAATAAATATCTTTTTTAAAAAAAATAGGGAAACATTGGTTGCCGAGGAGGAGACTGGGTGCAAGAGGATCTTGGGCACTGTTACAGTGCTTGAAAATGGATCACAGAAATAGCCTTATTTGGAATGCCTTGTTTTGTAGCCCATAGCACAGCCTTCTAAGCAAGGCTATTCTAGACCCCCCACCTGACAACATTACTCAACCTTTAATCCAATGTTTTTGCATTCGTAGATAGAACATTGCAGAAATAAGTCATCTCTATTTTTTCCAACAAGGCCACAAACAGTTTAGTTACAAATCTGATCACCACTCATATTGCCTTTGCCTCTGATTATTAGTTAATACCATGTATTTTATAGCTTAATATATACTTTCAGTTCAAATAATGCTGCCTTCTTCATCTCTTTAGCAATCTGGTGAAGTAAAACAGTTGTTTTAAAGACGTTGATATTGAGGTACAAAACCTATTTTGTGGTCTGTAGTTGAAGCAGACCCTGAATCAGCTATTTCAGATTGCCACAGTGGGATTACAGTTGTCTGCCGAGAAACTGAATAATTTATTGATTCAGCTTTAACAGCTGTGATCCTCTGATCCATTTTACATAGTTTTGTTTGCTTACATTAGGAAAATTAATCAGCATTACACTAAAACATCTTCTGAATGCAGAACATGTAAGTAAGGCTGGATATCCCAATCCTCTCTCCATTATTCAGCAGTTTAGGAATCTTGGCTGAGAAGTGCCAGCAAGTCTACCCAACAGTTGAGAACAAACTCAGCTACTGCTTGTTATGCCAAGTGTCAGGGAAATGATCAAGTGCCCAGGCAACTGGCTTTTTTTGGATCCAGAGACAAATGAGCACACCACTGAATAAAGAAACTTTAAGCTTTGTTATTAATTCAAGCAATCAGATTTAAAAGCATAACATAAAAAGCACCATACCAAGCAAGATTATACCCAAATCACTTACAAGTTGTGAGGAGCTCCTTAACAAGGAGCCATTTTCCAAAAACAGTGGAACCACACTACTAGGTTCTGTGCAGAAACTCCCCACAAACAACAATCCCACCGTTTTTGTCAAAACCTCGCACCATGACTTCATGGCCCTGCTATGGTCATGAGATTGCAAAACCAGACACATGACTCTGGAATGGGAACCGAAAATCTGAGATTTTCACATATTTGCAACTATGTAAAGATTATCTCCCTTATCTCATGTATTCAGTAAACAAGGGCAAAAAACAAACAGCTCTAAACCCCTTTTTTGCTTTTCATAATATGGAGAAATCAAAATACATCACTAAACTCCTCAAAATAACAATGGTCTTCCGCATTGCCACAACACTGCTTTCTCATCCAGTACTGATGTAGAAGGAGTGGCAGAACCATTGAGTAGCACGTGGCATAGGATTCCATTCATCATTCTTTCCTGTCTCTCTTGAATCAACACCACAAGTGCCATTTGCCACTTGTCCCAACCATTCACTACTTTCAGAACACTAACTGTGTCTGAACACATCTAGAGGAGATCAGGATGATAAAAAATGGGTATCAAATTCAAGAATGGTCATATGAAATGGCACAACAGATAGTGTTGAGGTGGGGAGAAAATTAGTCCTGTTGCTCTTCTATGAATCAACATTCCAGCACAGGAAGTGCATAGCTAGGAAGTTTACACAGTCAGAAAAGCACTTTAAATAGTAAAACAAAAATTAAAAAAAATTCACAAAGTGATGTTGGGAATTTCACAATTGCTCATATACAATTATACAATTCAGCCCTCTACATGGAAAGACAACAGTGCTGGAAATATTGCATTTTCCCATATAAGTACAATAGGTACTCAGTATACAGTTGTGTAGCAGTACAATTTGAGGAAAACTATATTGATTAAAGGACCATAAGAACACCACAATTGCTGTACAAAATATTGTTTGTGCAAAAAATCCTGAGAAACCATTTCCTTCTTATTCCCATTGAGTGATTGATTATGAGCCAGAATCAATGTCAACTTTTAGCGACTACATGGATAGATTTTCTCCATGACAATCTGTCCTTAACTAGTAGTTTAGGTCTTCCAGCAATGCATTTAATCACCACAGTAACTGAGTCCATCCATTCTGCTCTTAGTCATCCTCTTCTTTCCTTTCCTTCCACCTTTCCCAGTATTAAAAACTTCTCAGAGTTCTCAGTCTTGATCTTGATGAAGGTTTATCCATGTGGTT
This sequence comes from Acrochordus granulatus, assembly GCA_032468055.1. Classification (NCBI taxonomy): domain Eukaryota; kingdom Metazoa; phylum Chordata; class Lepidosauria; order Squamata; family Acrochordidae; genus Acrochordus; species Acrochordus granulatus. The sequence continues at coordinate 162,025 of JANHZU010010153.1, read as the reverse complement.
GCTAAGAGCTAACACTCAGTTAATGGAACATAATCCTCTTCCATTTTTATTATTACTACAAACTACATCTCAAAATTTTAAAAACCAAAGTTATACACAAGTATTCCAGTTGAAAGTCTGAAAACTATGTGTGCGTATGTGATCCATATTAATTTGGATGGGACCAATTTCTTATCCATCCCTGCTCAGAACCATGCTGCCACACACTATTCAAAATGATAGGAAGACTCTTCCTTTAGAAGCTGTGAAGCAAAAGTGCATTCAAAAGTGGTTGCTGTTATCCTTGCAGGAATCAGAGGCCCTGCATTTAGAGAGCTTCAGGCTTTATCTCCCAAAAATCTTATTTCTTCTCAGTTATAGAAATCCTGATGCTATTAGCTCAAGTGATCTCACTCTATGTCCTTTCTGAGTGTCATCAGGCAGCAGTTCCCAATTCCGGCTGTGCTTACATTGCACAATACCATGGTATGATAATCAACAATCTGCTGAATAAACAATAACTGGCAGGGTTCATTCTATGTGCAACATCACAAACAAACCATATTATGGCTTAGTGCAAGCCACATTCTGGCTACTTCAGTTTTTCTTTAGAAAAGTTAAAATGGCCATTTTCATTGTTTAGGAAGTCAGCTTCAAACTCATTTTAAGAGGGCTTAGATATGGGAGAGGCTCAGCAATGGGTAAATTTGGCTTGTCTAAGTCAGACCCGTTAATGCCTGGATCAATGATCACCAGGGAATTCCAAGGACACTGGCTAGTCTGGAAAGTTAAAAAAAATCCCAAAGAAAACCATATTTCCCATATTATTATTGACCTAGGAACTAGTTCTCATATGATCACAAGGAATCAAGCTTGCCCCGGAGGGCATCTTAATCATTTCTTTAGTCACGAATAAAGGAATTTTGCATAAAGAAGGAGATACTCTAGGTGTCTATATGTATTCTGCCATACACAGGGCAGGAAAGAGAGACTTAGAGCGTGGCAACAAATTTAAATACAGTTTCAATAGGGATGAACAAGTATATAACTGCTGCAACTCATGTGTAACAGTGAAACAAAAAAAGTATTTTATTGTATCAGGCAACTCTGTTGGCACCATATCCTCAGATTTCATTAGTCAAAAGTCATCTGGGATAGCAGAGTATTAGCAAGGCGCCCAACCCCTTCTATGCAGGCAGACAAGGGGAACATGTGATGTCATATATGTCACAACCTCATGCAGTTGACTATTGTTCATATTGTTTTTAACAGATGCAAATTACATAATTTCTGTCATTTGCCTGATGATGTCATGATGAATGCTTATGGGATTATATCTGTGACCCACTTCCAAGACATCTGTGCAACTAATTGAAAACCCAGATTCATTGAAAGATAAAATAGAAGACAGGTGGTTCTTCGGAAGAATAGCTACTACTGAGTTAATGTTACCAAGGTGGGAGATGGAAAAGACATGGCAGCTAGAGAGGCTTAAGGCTAAATTAGATCTGGAATTAAAAAAAAATTGGAAAACCAGTCAGAGAAATTCACTAAATGTCCTTTTTTTTACCATCCGACTGTGATGAAAAGTAGCAGAGGAGGATGTTTCACACTACTTATTGAGAAATTAAAGAAAGCCTCCTCTAGGAGGTACTGCCCTGATTTCTCTAGAGCTGCACCTCACATTTAAGAATTTGTTATTGCAAATTGTAAGGATTGGTTGCAGGGTGGGAGGATTTGCTGAACAAAGACAACACTTTAAAGAGCTTAGGTGGCAGGATGGAGAGGAACAAAATAAGTCTGTTAATTATTCTTGCCAGCATTTAAGGATTAAACTCACATATTACTCATATTTTGAATTATTTTGTTTCTCAGAAGAATGCTGCAAGGAAGAAGTCAAGAAAAAAGTGTTTCTTCTGGGAAGGTTGTGGGGGAAACTCCATCCCTTAGCCCAGCCTACACAGCCAGCTGCTAAGATTAATCAGTCATATTCCTTTCCTATGCACAGGACAAAGCAAGAAAAAATTAAAAGTCCCCATCAAGATGTCACTATGTGTCACTCCTATTTTCATCTAAGAATCTCTAGGTACGTTCATTTTTTTCACCCACACCAGGATGACAAAACTAGGCCCATCAGCCAGTCTGTTCAAAAGCTGCCAATACTGTCTTCCGTGAAGATGTTCCTGCTGCTATCCTTATTCCAGCAGAAGGCTGAGGAGAAGGAGAAGACTCTGTCTAGTGCAGAGTGGGACATGCTGTCAGAACCTGAGGCCCTTCCTGACTACATGGGAGAGATCAGCAAGAGAATGTTGATAACTGGGTCCAATTACATGTGCTTTCACTGGTGTTTATTGATAATTACTGTTCAATTTATAGGATGGCATGGAGATATTACTGTATATTTTTGCCATGAAGTGATACTAGAAAATACCTTAATAGTTCCTTCTCTAAGAAATCCAGGACTGCTTTTTGTCAGTAACAAACCTTGGTTTGCATGAAGGGGAAGGGGGCAGCTAACAAACTCTTAACATTATGTAACTGTCTGATCCATATTGCACCACTCCCCCATGTCAGTGTAAGTTCTTCTTTTCCCCGCTTTAATCTTGGACATCTTGACTTTTTATAATTGGATTTTGCAGGACATGTGACGAGATAAAAAGTCCTCAGACCTATTGTAAAAAAAACCTCTGTTATCTGTGAACTGGGAGGGAGAAGGAGAGAAAAAGCACAGAGCAAAACAAATGCTTTGTCTTGATGCTACCTTAACAGTCTTGGACCAATAGTCCGTCAGGCTACCACTTCAAAGCAAGATACATCTATGAAGCACCTTCTTTACCATTCTGGAGATAGAAATTGGTGAGACCAGCACCCTGAAGACTTGGAAAATACAGAGAAGTTGGAGGGGCCAAACAAAGTAGCAGAAGAAGGTGATATGGGGAGTGGGGCAAGTGCCGAAGATAGAGAACTTACCAAGAGATCCAAGGAATTGGAAAAGAAGCTTCAAGAAGATGGAGATAAAGAGGCAAAGACAGTTAAGCTTCTCCTGTTAGGTAAGTGCAATGTTACAGGCCATTTAACTTCCTGTGGGATGCCTTTAACTCTCCCAAAAGAGTTTTTTTGTGGATTTCAGTATCCTTACCCTGCTAGGGTCAACAAGGGAACACTAGAACTATTCTTCCTGCACATTTTTTTAATGCTGTCCAAAAAACATTGTGAAGTGAGGCACCAGGTACTCTGTATCAACAACAGCAAATCAGATGGAATACATTTAATCATGGTAAGATGACTCCAGTAGAATTAAGGTTTTGGACAATTCCAATATAGACAACAATTTTTTTAAAAAAAAATGATTTTCTGTTTTCTGAGGCAAATTTATATCAGTGGCAAAAGACAGAAGAGTGAGATAAATACTGCAGTCCACAGGGTATAATGAGAGGTCACAAACTTCCAAAAGTTTGTGGCACCGTGGCTGTTGGAAAAAGTTAAGTATTTCCAGGAAGGATTATGGGGTGCTAAAGAAGTGAGGAAAAATATAGCTCATATTTTAGAATGAGTAAAATTCTCCCTTGCGCTGAAATAATTTCTTTGGTAAAAATAATAGTAAATTTTAGTCCTCTTCCAAAATAGGAAGGAAGGAAGGAAGGAAGGAAGGAAGGAAGGAAGGAAGGAAGGAAGGAAGGAAGGAAAGAAAGAAAGAAGGAGTAATTTTCATCTTAGTTTCCTACATTGGTTCTACTCAAATGTGTGGTGAACTTGTTATGTAACCATTTTTATCTTAATGTTTGGTCTATGAAGGAGGGCAAAAAAAAAACCTTGGCAAGAAAACTGCAGGGCAGTCACCAGGAATCAAAAATGGACTCAAAGGTGACAACTCTTCCCGGCACCTTAATTTTATTAGTACGCCATACATGTAGGGCATTGAAAAAACACTGATATTTGATATAATAATAATTAATGATTTATTAAGTTTATATGCTGTCCAACTCCAAGCAACTCTGGGTGATTTACAGTTGTTGAAAACATTTAAGAATGTTTTATTCTTAAATAAGATTTATTTTTAATAAATAAATATTTAATAAATATTTATTAATAAATAATGCAAAAACAAAAACAGCACAAGACAGAAAAACAATATTGGCAAAGAAAACAAACCCAGGGGGAAGTGAAAGGAAGAAAGGGACATCAGATCCTCACCAAGGGCCTGGGGAAAGAGCCAGATCTTTAGTGCACTTCAAAATACCAGTAGGGTTTGAGCCATTCCAATTTTGGGGAGAACCTCATTCCAGAGGGCAGTCGCTGCGTTGCCAAAGATGGCATTGTTTAATTGATGGAACCCAGACCAACCCTGCTAGATTGAACTGGCCAAATAGATACCATTGGACATAGGCAGTCCCTCAGATAGCCAGACCTTTACCATGTAGGACATTTAGAGATGGCAGCCAGCATCTTGAATTGCTCGTGAATCTCTGCTTCACAAATTGTAACCAGTGCAATTTGTGAAGCAGAGTTGTTCCATGGGCATATTGAGGTATGGTTGTCATTGCCTGAATTGCCACATTCTGGAGCAGCTAAAGCTTCCAGGTGATCTTTAAGGGCAGCCCCACGTAGAGGGCATTGCAGTAGTGAAGCCATGAGGTGTCCAGAGCATAAGTGACTGTCTCCAGAAAGGGAACAACTGGCACACTGGATGAAGTTGGACAAAAGCCTTTCTGACCACAGTTGTCACCTGTTCATTGAGTGGGAGCTGTGAATCCAGGAAGATCCACAAATTGTATACCATCCTTGTGTCACCCTATGCTAGGCCAAAGTTAGAATATTTCCATATCTGAGTGGTCCAAACACCCACAGCCACTTGGCTTTGGAAGGATTAAATTGGAGATGATTCCTTATCGTCAAACCCACATAACCTCCAGACATTGGAAAAGGAACAGTTTCACTTACTGGATTAGAATTGAAAGATATAATTGGATGTCATCAGCATCCTGATGATACTGAAACCCAAACCAGTGGATGACCTCACCCAGTGGTTTCATGTAAATGTTGAAAAAGAATGAGAGAACCATGCAGCACACCACAAATGAAAAGCTTAGGGGGTGATCTCTTCTCACTAACCAAACCAACTGCAATCAGCCCCAGAGAAGGGAAGAGAACCACTATAAAGCCATGCTCCCAACCCACAGAACCATATCATAAGGATACCATGGTCAACAAAACTGAAAGTTACTGAGAGATCAAGGAGCACAAGAATGGATGCATGTCAGGCATACCAGGGTATATAGCATACATATATAGTATGTATATACACTATGTAGCATACCAGGGCCACTCTTAAAGGTCCCAGTTAAATGATTTCTTGCTAAAGCCTATACACAAACATCTTCCCAAATAATGGTCAATCTCTTGTTGGCCCCAGTAAGGCTCAAAAGCAATCAGGAGGGGTTGGACTTAGTACATTTGTGGCTACATAGCAACTCTAGACTAATTCCTCTTTTTACATCTCCCCTGGCTCTGTCATCTCTTCTCCTATCACCACCATCCCAGCTCTGCCACTGGTCAACAAGCACAATCAAAGTTTTCTAAGTGTTAAATTCCAGCTTGAAACCTAACTGAAACAAGTCTAGATAATCTGTTTCTCATCAGCTGCAGACTGACCACTTTCTCAACAACCTTCCTCAAAAAAGAAATACTGTATTGGACAGTGGTCAATATTTATTGAAAACAGTGGGATCCAGGGACAGCTTCTTGAGGAGGTAGTGCACCATTATATTTTTCAAGGCCTGGGGGCACCATCCCCTTCTTCAAAGACTCTGTCACGAGTGTATGGACCCAACCATGGGTCACCTCCCTCCTTCATGATCCATGAGGAACCCAGATCCAGTAAAAAGAAATGGATGGTTAAGCTGAGAGAATAAGAAGCTCTGTCATTTTCCTGAATTAACAGGGAAATCCTTAATCCTTTGGTCAGGATTTGGGCAGAAGACAGGCACTTAATATTGAGTCCGTCTTGCTCTTTTACAGAGCTTTTAACTGTTGAAAAAGATATTTTCAGTTTTATCATAACTCTAGAATTACCTGCAGATATGGCTTCTGTTTATGCTGATGTTGCTTTAGAACAGATGCTATAATCCCCATCATTGCTAGTTATCTTGCCCAACGGCTGGTGATAATTTAAGTTCTAATCCAACATTCTGGAGGGCACTAGTTTGAGGAAGGTTACAGTAGGGAATGTATGAACAGAGATGCCACCATGGTTGGGGCAAAAGTCTGCCCTCTCCAGCTTGATTCCTGGAGATTAGGAGATCACAATGAAGGAAGACCTGGCATTCTCTCTGCAGCAAGAAAAAATGGTGCTACTGTTGCTGTTCAGCTGAGCCAGCCCTAAACTTGGAGACCTTAGAAATGAAGAGATGGAGATTAGATGAGGGCTCCTCCTGTATGTCGAATGAAATATATTACATCCTTGCTCCTGCTGCATGGCTTGTGAGATAACATTGCTGTAGAAAGAAGTGTACTATCGTTCACACAGTGAAATGAACTTAGATCAGCAATGCTCTTCTGCAGGCAAGCAGGAGTAATCGGTTCTTATGTGCCTCCTGGCAACATGGATTCATCAGCAGTAACAGCAGGGAGGCTGGAATTAAAGTGCTTAAGCTCTGATTCTAAGCCACTTCCTGGTTTGAACTAAACAAGCCGCTTAATGTGATGAGATCAAGAAATGGTACAATGATTGCTTAAATTAGTGAAGAGCAACAGAAGAAACATTCTGTTAAGAAAGAAAAGGAACTTATTTGAGGAAAACATACTTTTCTAAATTTGTGCTTATGGAAAGCAAATATCTATTGATGTGGGGTAAAAATATGAACCAGGCCTTGTAAAAATAATTCATGAGTTAGTCTTGCAATTAAGAGTCACTGAATTTAAGAAAAAATGAAATTTATTTCTGCACATTTGTGTGCATATGATTATATTTTAATAATTTAACTTGGTAAAATGTTTCATAATCCATCTTAAAACAATGTTCTCTCAGTTTAGGGCTATTAAAGGTAAAGGTTTCCCCTTTCAGTCGTATCCAACTATAGAGGGTGATGCTCATCTCTATTTCATAGCCAAAGAGCCAGTATTGTCCAAAAACACTTCCATGGTCATGTGACCACCAAGGTGCACAGAATGCTCTTACCTTCCCATCCATTTAGGCAGAACCTATTTATCTACTTGCATTTTGCAAGCTTTCTAACTGCTTGGTTGGTAGGAGCTGGGCAAATAATGGGAGCTCACCCCATTATGCAGTGGCACTTGGGTCTTGAACTCAGGCTATTGCCCTTCCACCAACAGCCTAGTATCTTAATCGCCAGAACACCAAGCCCCATTTAGGGCCATTAATCCTCACTAAATTTGGAATTGTAGTTGTAAAATATAGTCAAACACAGAGGGAGAAAACATTTACAGTACAATCCTATACTGTATATGTCAATAGAAATAAAACTCAATAAATTTGATATTATCTGTATGAAAAAGTATGTCTTGGGTTAAAGCCGAAAGATCTTATTTATTCCTGTTAACAAAAGGTCTTGATCATCAAAAGGCAAGTTCAGTATGTATTCCATATAATGAAAACCTCCTGTAGAACACTGGTCAGCCTTCTAGAATATTTATTTGGGAGAGAGATATGTAAATATCTGACCCAAATATTTGGTTCATATTTCATAGAAAAACTATCTGCATTGTAATAGAGATTCTTGTATGCAGCTGTGTGAATAATTAATTATGTTACAAATGAAGGTAGTACTAGAAATCATGTGAAAACCTTGGAAAACAATCAGACTTTGTTTATATATTAATCTACTTGATCACTTCCAGGTACATTATTTAAAAAAAAGACCTCTGAATGTTTATATCTCAATCATATTCATGCTACGTTCCACTCAATCCCATCCCAATATAAGAAGTCCAAATTAGCCTGGTCTCGACTTCCAGCTGATACCTATATCTGGGAAGGCTCTCCTAAATTTTACAAGAGTTACAGAGGAAAGACAATGAAGTTGTGTAAGGAAACTGTACACAGTGAGCTGTCCTACCTCTGATTTGAGTTCCATGGTAATTTTCTCCTTAATAATTAGTGTGACTCTTTTTTAAAATGAATTGCATGTCACAGTAACTCCTGCAACTATTTTGATTTTCCTTTCTGCAACTTCATTGAAGTATAATCCTTCGTCTTTTGTAAGGATTTTTAAAATGTTCTGTTCCAGAAAGCCTAGAACAGTGTTTTTGAAACTTAGCACTTTTAAATTGTGTGGACTACAACTCCCAGAATGTCCGAGCCATATTTATCATGCCTATTGTCTGTACTTGGATGCTAGGAGTATCAAGATATTTTGAATGAGAAGCCACAAGGAAATCCCAGAACTTAGGTAAGACAGGGAAGTTTGAAAAATATTTTGAAAGAAGCAATGACAAGCCATTCAAATACTGTTGTGAAAGAGACTACACACCTGTACGAGTGCATTGAGTCATTCGAGGTCAAGCTTATTGAGTCTTACATATATGTCATGTATGAACAAGGACATTATGGTTTATTAGCAAACCCACCAACCATGCCCTAATAGAATAACTGATCTGCATGAGTAAATCCAACAATATAGTAACTGAATATATTTCCAATGGTGATTTGACAATAACTGCAGTAGGAAAGCAGTATGTAATTATCTCAGAGTGTCCTCTGTCTGCAAAGTGATTGTGACATTACGCTGTTTCTCATTCCAGGTGCTGGTGAGTCAGGGAAGAGTACAATTGTCAAACAGATGAAGTGAGTACCTCCTTCAAGATCAGCAATCAGGAGCTCAAAAGTGAGCTGGACCCAGCAGCATTTTTTATAAGATGGTGTTCCACATTGGTTCATATTTATAGATACTTTTCAGGTTGTTGGCAGCAGGAGTGGGCTGAGGCAGATAATTTAAACTGATTATTGAAGGCTTAGAACATATAAAAATAGCAGATAATTAAATCAAATAGGACAACAAATGGCAACTCCTTGCTTCATAAATGGATTCTGAGAAGGATCAAGAGGAAATGCCTTTTCATACAACAGCATGTCACTGAGCAATCAGTAGCTGTTCACCCACATATACGGTTTAAAGAACTCCCATAAGTTTAGGATGGCCATTTTTTTAGGCTGGTGGATGGAAATGAACATTTAAAGACAGGTGCAGTTGTGTAGCTTGTCCTTTAGCATAGTTTTCATTAGTGTATTTTAATGAGTATTGTAAAAACTAAATTAGATTTAAGACTAGAGTGATTCTAGGCAAGTGCAAATTGTACTGAAGATGGGGTGCATAGTTAGCAGGAGCAAGCATTGAATTATTGCTACAAGCTATCTCCTCATCAACTGTCACAGTTAGGATGGTGCAGTTCTTGAGATTTCAACTCCAAAAGGTGCTTCAGAGCATACAGGGGCAAGAACATAGCGTTTGTCAATAACACCTTTTTGGGGAAAAGTGCCGCTGCTGTTACCGGTTGCAGCCAAGTGGTACATTCTCATTGATGCATGAATTCAAATCAGCCTTCTACAGTAGAAAACTGATGTGCCAAACGGATGTTTTTAATTATCCAAACTGACAGTAGCACTTGTAGCTTGTTACAAACTAAGCACTCAAAATCTCTATTAGATGAATTGCTATAAAAAGCAGAAATGTAGAGAAGAGAGAGAAGTTGATATGAAAGTTATGATGTTGAGAATGTGAAGAAGGAATGGCAGAAGAGACCGTGGTTTGGACACAATAGACTCCACCAGATATTAACATTTCACTTACTGAATATTTCACGAACTGAATAAGAATACTCAGATTTGTCCCCAATTCTTGTTGAAATGCACAGGCTCCTTGGCATGTGGAAAGTAAAAGCAAAAAGAAAACTAGTACTAAAACCTTAAAATAAAATCTATGGTAGTTCTTCATATTCAGGACCTGGGTTTTTCTCTTCACACTACAGGATTATCCATCAAGATGGTTACACAGAAGAAGAATGTTTGGAATTCAAAACAGTCATATATAGCAACATATTACAATCCATCCTAGCAATCATCAAGGCCATGTCAACACTGGGCATAGATTTTGCTGATTCAGGCCGAGGGGTGAGTGTTACCAATAGCACCCTGTACTTTTAACAAATGTTCTCCTGAACATAATGAAAATGTCTAGAAATAGGGTTGCAACAGATAGGGTAGTTGGAGGTATCAAAAAAAGTCACTAGATTGACTATTATTGCAATAACTGAACTTTATTTTTTTTGACATCACCCACCTCCATGCATACAAAGCACAGAGCAATTTTTTCCTTTTGTATAGGAAAAATGTTTTTTGAGTTGATCAGGCAGGGAACATGATGGATGTGTGTGTGTTTAAATATAGGTGAGACAAAAATTAATTATTTTTTATATTCGTGTCCAAGAATGTCCACCGGATGTTTAAATAATAGTCCAGAATTAATAACATGCTGTTTTACTAAATTCTATTCTATGGCTTATGTGTATTTTCCTTATAATTTAAAATATAGAAAACCAAAGAATGTACCTTTATAAACAACATTGGAGGACATTTTAGAACCTTAACAAATGTGCTATGATCAGATGCAGTATATAAGAATATATATAAACCCACAATTTCAGAGCAGGAATACAAATCTGTAATGATAACATGCAGTAAGGAGAGATGCTTTATAAAAAAAAACAACCACACTCAGAACTGCTTTTGGTACCAATGCAAACAGTCCCCAAAAGCTTATGCCACACAAAATCTCTCAGCTTTAACAGACCGCAAACACTGCAAACACCACATTTTGATTTAGTGTAGTATTGCAACAAAAGTTTAAAAAACAGGAATCTGGATTGGATTTTTCAAGTAGAAGATGTTTCACCTTTTATCCAAAAGGCTTTCTCAATTCTGAAATTGAACTG
>JANHZU010010153.1:131238-150999 GCA_032468055.1 Acrochordus granulatus | reverse complement strand
CCAGTTCAATTTCAGAATTGAGAAAGCCTTTTGGATAAAAGGTGAAACGTCTTCTACTTGAAAAATCCAATCCAGATACCTGTTTTTGAAACTTTTCTTGCGATGCAATTACCCTGGACGAGTGAGAGTCTTCACAGACATGTTTAGTGTAGTATGAACTTTGTAGTATAGTATGAACCTAGACAATGTGGTTTGCTTAGTGTTTCAGGCAACTCCAGACATTGGAGCTGTCTGTTTTAAGCTATGGACCTGTAACCATGGGTTAAGTGTGCTGTATAAACACCGCCTCTTCACTTTTTTTGGGACAACAACCTAATACAGCTCTCCCCAGGAAGCGAAACAGAAGTGCATATCACCACCTGGTGGTTAAGGAAAAGCCTTGGGGAGCATTATTTGTTTTCTATCCATCAACACGTAAGATTCATAGAATAAATATGCCAAAACTGGCTTATTGTTTCTTTGTTAAATTTTTATGCCTTCAGAAATCTAGATGTATTCTTAAAACAGTCTTACTGCTCACAATTCATAACAGGAAGTAATGGAGTGTTAAAAAGAAAAGAGAGAGAAGATAGTGCTGAAAATGTGTAAGACATCAGCCCATCCCATATGATACTGAAATATGCCATGTTGGAACAAAGTACTGCAAAGATTGTGCCTGAATGGCAATACACAACATCCATTCATTTGAGCAGCAACATGGAAACAAAGTGATGACATGTGGAAAGTATAATTGCTTTATGAATAGCAGCTGCACTCAACTCTCTTTTTGAATAATAGTGCAGACAGCTGTTCTGCAGGATTTCCTGCATTTCAGTATTTTCCCATCTGCCCACCAAAAATCCTTGCAGCTTTCTATCTTCTCAAAGCACTCCACTAGAGGAAAAATCCTCTGTGGACAAGACAGGACCAACCAAAGTTCTCCCGTGATCAAGGAAGCTGATATAGTGTCCCTTGGAATTTTTTATTCTGTTTTTGTTCTCCCAGTAAAAGTAGTGTTCCTGCTTCTGTGCTTTGGCATTTCTAGTCTGATGCATGGGTTCTAATGAAACCTGTCTCTGCAAGCTAGAGCTTCCCATCTGAAAAAAGCGGACATCTGGTATAAATGACCTCATAACCACATGAAAATGAACATCAAGCCTTAAATTCCATATCCAATCCTCCTGGAAACCCCCAAGGAAACAAGACTGTGCTTATGGGCTCTGTGTTTTTGTAGGATGATCAACGACAGCTGTTCAGCCTGGCTGATTCCATTGAAGAGGGTACCATGCCCCCAGAATTGGTGTCCTGTATAAAGAAACTTTGGGTCGATGGAGGAGTTCAAGCCTGCTTTGAGCGAGCAGCTGAATATCAGTTGAATGATTCTGCTGCATAGTAAGTCTGAGCTGACAATTGTATCAACAGAAAGATTACCATATTGGGAAGGCAGTTAAGCTCCTTTCAAAGGGTTTTGATAATGAGATTGCACAAATATCATATACTGATATATTTGTGCAATCTTATTATCACAACCCTTTGTGATAATGAGATTGCAACTCCTCAATTTAATATTCGGAATTTATCCTTGCATAGTTGGCTGCCTTTTCAAACAAAACCTGTGTGTTATGCATACTTCAAAAATGATTTGGAGAGATGATTCAGAATACGTGGAAAATGAGTTCAGCCTCTCTTTAAATCATCTAAGTGGATGTTTCAGAGTGGTGTGTTCGTGGTCCCACATATTCCAAAGCAACAGTTCCTAATCACTTTCAAAGCATGTGTTGTCTAAAAAAGCAGACTTTGGAACAGTATTAAATTAAGAGATAATTTCTCTTCCTACGATATAGCAGGATGTCTAAGTCTATATTCCCCTTCCCATAGATGCCAAGCAATATGAAAGCTGCTTCTGTGTGATGACATGTTAATCCCAATGGGATGGTCATTAGGATGGAAATGCTGTCAGTACGCTGGTGATATTCAGCTCTACTTTTCTATAATGCCTGAATCAAGAGATGCAGAATTTGTTCTGGAAATTGTGGTAATATGGATAAGGACTAAGAAGTTAAGACTGAATCCTACAGCATTAGGGAGTCTATCAGTTGTGATTATGACTGTCCTCCTCAGAAGAATGAGTATATAGTTTTGGGTGCTTTTAGATTCATCATTGCCATTGAATCCATAAGTGATTACTATGGCCAGAAACATCTATTGCCAGGTTAGTTGGTATATCAACTTCTAAACAAGAAAAGTCCCTGCTCTATTCCAGGCCTTCTCTGAATGTTGTTTGGTTTCTACTTTATTTTACTCTCACATGTTCTTAAATGAATGTCCTATTTTTATGCTTTTTAATACACTGTGTATCCTGTAGTTTACTAATTGTTCTTTGATTTACAGTATCATAGCAACTGGAATGTAAATAGTAACTACAGACTATCCCAATAATATGGATAGAGCTAATCATTTTTATTCCTCCATCCTCTATCTTCATTAGTCAATAGAGATTGCTCCCATGCACTTGGGCACATTCATTTTTATTTTCTAGCCTTAAAGTACTTTTGGACTGGTGGGCAAATCTGTACTACTGAAAGCATGTTGCATGCACTTTCAAAAAAGGCCATTATACTGAGCATAAAAACATTGATTTACCAAATGGTAGGTTGCTTTCTGCAACTCACTCCAGCCCCCAGCATGCTTATCATCCTAGCTTATTTTTGTTTTTGGTCTAGGCAAGTAGATTAATTTCTAAACATTCTACAAGATGGTGGAAGCAGCTGCTTTGTTTTCCAGCATGGTGGTTTTTGCAAAAGTTAAAAAAGTTGGCTAGATTAGTATTTATATGCAGGCTGATGTGCATGACTATTACACTGCATATTGATGGATTAATCACCTTCCCTAGCAAAATAGTTTCATTGATGAGGAAAAGGAGTTTATGTAATTTTCTACAAATGAGAAAGACATAAAGAACTGTTCTCTACATTGCATGTACATCATATGCTCAGTATGTTTGAAATGGACAAGAATTTCTATTTACAAGTTTTGTGCAATTTTCATTGCCACATCACTAGTGGGCCTGATAGCTCTATAATTGTGCCAAGCAACACAAAGCCACTGAACATAGAGGAGATCCCCTGTATAAATTGTGCAAACCACAGGTGCTGAAGACATGCAAAAGTATGGATGGAGCTCAGCACCACCAAATTAATAGTAAAACATGAAGTTCATGTGATGGCAAGCAGAGTTGACATTGAAGTTGGCCTTTGGCTAATAAAGTCTCATAGGGCAGAAAAAGGAGAGAAGAAAGGAAGACTTAATTCTAAAACTGAATGGCAAAGAAGAGTGTGGAAGCAGAGGCATGGTTAAACAAGGGAAATAGTGTATTGCTTTTTTCAATCTTAGATTTAATTGGAGCAAGACATGTATTGGTTCCAGTAGGATATCAGTACTGATCAGAACTTTCATAGCTTTCTAAATCTTCTTCTGAAGATGTGTACTTTGATTTCTAAGGAAGTAGTTGATTAAGATAAAGGTGAAACTATTTTCTTACATTTATTTTCAGCTTTGAAGTATTGCTTTCCCAAACTCTTAGAGGAAAAAGGGTTAGTAGGAATGTCATGATTTTGAAGTCAGCCAGATAATAATCTGGAAGGTAGGAGGGAATTCAAGAAGGAGATATCCTAATAGTCTTTAATAAGTACAGTGCAAGCTAGTGAACATTTTGAATAAATTATCTCACAGCCCAAGGAATACTGGTTATTCTTATCTGATTTAGGAGCAGAAAGCAAATTCTGTAAGTCAAGATACAGCCTGCTAGTTTTCCATGATCTTATAATCTGTTTAACAATGCCAGTTATGAATAACTTCTGGGACTGCAAATTCTGATTATATCAGCCATTGAATTTCATTGTGCATTTGGCTTTGGGTACAAAAATCTACATATTTTTACACTTATCTGATTGATCAAATTATTCAAGCTATTTACTTGCATAGTTCTGTCCTAATATGCGGTTCAATTTCAAAGGGCATTTTAGCATTTTGGGAGCGAATTGTGCTACATTATGGCATGAGTGTATGCTCCTCCAAATTCTTATTGGCTTTGCTGACTAAAAGTTGTATCTTTGCTTTTTGTCAATTACATTTTGTGACCTACTAAATCCTTTCAGGTTTCATTTCCAAACTAGTGCCTTTCGTATGCGATAGACTATAGTTCCTATCTTCTCCAGTCAGCATGAGGGCAACAAGATTTATCATCTAATATATCTAGAGGGCACTATATTGGAGAAGGCTGCATTAAGAAATGTTTATCCAAATTTAAGGGTAAATAGAGCCAAATACAGATGATAATACAATATATTGGAAAATAAGTGGTCAAAATCTGTGAATCTGTTAACATTAACAAAATAATAACTTGCAGTTACTGTGCAGTCCTAACAAAACCTCAAAGAGCAGATATTTGCTATTCTGTTCTTGATACATTATCCAGATGTTAACCAATGCTTATAGCACATTTTCCTTAGCAGTATACAAAGGAAAGCAGAACATGTTGAAATTAATTCCCAGTAATTTCAGTTTGATATTTCTGGAAGATAAGGGTTTAAAATCCTCCTCAAGCCATTAAAGCTCTAGGAAACTTTGGAATAGCTCCATAAAATTAAAATATAGGTGGCATATGACACATACTATTATACATTATAATCATATTCCATGCTAAAATTATATTGCACCTCATTTTACTTTAGCTATCTCAATCAGCTGGACAGAATCACAGCTCCCAACTACGTTCCCAATGAACAGGATGTATTGCGATCTCGAGTTAAGACCACGGGCATCATAGAGACAAAGTTCTCTGTGAAGGATCTCAATTTCAGGTAAGTGAAACTGAAATGGTAATTTCCCCATTTTCTCCAAGCAATTTCTAGGATGTGTAAATTCTATTTTAGTTCTCTTTTGTCTTTCCTCCTCTTACATACTGTACATTTCACTTCTTTAAGCATTTCAGCATCCAGAAGCCATAATTTACCTAATGTAAAACTGGCTATAAGCAGCATGGCATTCTTAGAAATAGCCTTAACACTATGTGTCTTTGTGTACCTAGCAAAAGCCTAATTTTTCAAGGTGCTTTTGTTTTTTATATATATCGTTTCCATTTTTTGTTAAATATTTGAGTGAAAAATGGGAAGTATTTTTCTAAATTATATTGTAAGATAATTTTCACGTCTTTCTCTAAGTAGACTTCCCCAGATTGGTTTCTTATAAATGACTTCCACTTCAGTTCTCATATCTCCAAGTCCCAGGAAATTTGGAGATTATGAAATGAAATCCTACACACGTGCAGATTTTAAGAGGCTGAGCAGCTGCTGCCATATGCATCTTTAACCAGCGTGATAGACATTAAATTTACATCTTTCTAAATTTCCAAACATCTCATTGAAGCTACATGGCTTTAGGATGACTTCCCTCTTGTTTCAAATGTTCCAGCGTCAGTGTCATATGCATGGTTCTTCTTTCTCCAGAATGTTTGATGTAGGTGGGCAGAGATCAGAGCGCAAAAAGTGGATCCACTGCTTTGAAGGGGTGACTTGCATCATTTTCTGTGGAGCTCTTAGTGCATATGACATGGTCTTGGTAGAAGATGATGAAATGGTACGTTTGCTAGCTCAGACTATATAGGATAAATTATTTATCCAGTTGCACGACCAAACGTGGACTTTGTTTCTACTTTGAAATTCATCAGTTATGTACAGACAAACCCGCTTCAGTCACGCTTCCATCCCACAATAATAAAGAATGTCAGAATTTTATAACTGCATTTGCAGCATGATTGAAGTCATGCTTTAAAGGGAAAATTAAAGGAATGTAATCAGAAGGGTTTTTTTGTGAAATTGTGCTACTCTGATTCAAGCCCAAGTAACAAAACAACTTGGAATAAGAATTCCCTTCCTAGTTTTGCTTAAGGAGCTGCTGCAGGTCAAAATGGGGTGGATTTCTGTCCAGTTTCAGAAAATCTTCCTTTGTCATAGTTTTTGTTGTTATTGTTGTTCTCTCTCTAAACCACACTGAAGCATTAAGTCATGCTTCATCAAAAGAATTGGGTTATTTAAAGGATCAAAGCAGATTAGTTAACTATACAAATATTTTAATTGCTTACTTTTCAGCAAATTGAATTACAGATGACAGAAAACTTTATCTTAATAAAATGAGAAGATAGCTAAAAGGATTTGCTGAAATTAACAGCTGCTTTCTCATAACCAGGGGAAAACTCCGAAATATCTAGATATTTCTTCTGGCAGGCACTTAAAATATGCTTTTAACAACAATTAAAAGCTGGCATGCAAACAAAACAAAGCCATAATTTTCAGCATCATCTTTATTTCTATGAACGTCTGCCTGCCCTTCACCAGGAATGTTTTATGACATTCTCAGAAAACAACAAGGTGAAAAAAGCACAAGAGCAGGGCTTCTGGAATTCTGTCCAGCCACTTATGGAGCCAGGAGGGAGCTGGGTCTTAGGACAGTCAGCCATGTATCAAACCACTGTTGAAGGACCTCTCTCCCATGAATGCATTGGGGGTGTTTTTTTCTCCACTGCCCTGGCCAGATAAAGCTCATTTTTAAACTCAATTTTGCCAGTTTTTCTCCCCCATCCAAAATGTAGTTCCATTCCATACAATTTTTGGAGGGTTATCCTGTTAATAGGCCAATAGGCAGAATCCTGAGCACTTTTACAAAAATTCTTCCCAACATTCCATTGGCGTTAAAAGAATATTGATGGGTGGGTAGGTGTCTTGCCACTCATTTATTTTATTTACAAGTGTCCAACATCCAGGAAGAAGTCAAAGCTAAGCTAGATGGTAAACAGCACTCTGAGAAGCTCAATGATGACCTGGTCCAAGTAATCCTTTGTCATTAGTCATATCCATTGGAGCAACCAAGCACAAATGTTAAAGCGCCATTAGGGCAGTCAATTTATGTTAACATTTGTATCCCGCCTTTATTTTTATAAACAACTCAAAGTAGCAAACATATCCAACACACCTTACTCCTATTTTCCTCACAACCACCACTCGGTGAGTTGGACAGAGTAACGACCCCAAGGTCACCCAGCTGGCTTTCATGGCTAAGGTGGGATTAGAAAGATGGAGCATTTCCTTTTGGTATTGCCGCCCTGCACTGGAATTAAAAGTGACAAAGCTATAGAAACACCTATCTCAATAGCAGGAGATTTTTATCTCCCAACTAATATTAAAGAGTAAACACTTTGATTAAATGTAGGAGGTTGATAATGATAAGAAACAGAATCAATTTTGTGAGATCAGTTTGTTATCCAAAACCAAGGTGTTCTGGAGAAAAATACACATTTAGATCAGCAAATAAACAGAAAGGCAGAGGCTGCTCCCTTGACACACGTGCTGTCTGGATCCAACCCACTTTTAAGTTGTCTGAAATGTTGTTATTTTAATGTTAGCAATTATGTATGATGCTGTATTTATCCCTTGGCGGCGTTTTTCAATTTTCAATATGAAATTTTAATATTCTAGAAACAAACTATTTAAATCTTAGAAGCCTCTTGCCATCTCTAGAAATCTGAGTTTTTACTTAATCACTACTTCTATGCTCCCATCACTATTAACTGCAAACCATATTTTGCATATTTATTGAAATATTTTTTTATTTTTGCTTTAGTTAACAAATCAGCAGAATATTTAATAAAATGTTAGGTACCTTTAGGTACCGTTATTCCTTTTAACTTTTTAAAGTTCTTCTCCTTAGAACCGCATGCACGAATCTTTGCATCTCTTCAACAGTATATGTAATCACAAGTTCTTTGCTGCCACGTCCATAATTCTTTTCTTGAACAAGAAGGACCTCTTTGAGGAAAAAATCAAGAAAATACATCTCAGCATTTGCTTCCCTGATTACGATGGTAAGTTGGAACATTTTCTTCACTTTCATGAAATCAAAAATAATTTGATACAAGAAGTAAATGAGAAAATGGCTTTCCTCTTCAGTTGGCTGGGGCAGTTGTTACTTAGTTTCCCCAACTAAGTGAAATGAAATGGGTTCAGTTGCCATCATCCCCAAACAGCATGCCCAACAGCTCTGCTGGCTTGAAATTATAGCAGTCCAATACGTTTGGTGAAGATCAACTTGAAAAAAACTATTAAGAACAACCTTTATACAATGATGAATAAGGTGCTAGGTTTGAAGTAATTTACTCTGGAAATTGAAAAATATAAACAAGAAATTCACATATATACAACTTAATTAGTTTAAAAACTGCTCTATGAAACTCAAGTGTACTTGTTAAGATGCTTAAGCTTTAAAAGCTACTGCAATCACATTCTAAAGGCTTAATGTTAAAGAGAAATATCCATTTCAATTTACACAATGCTTCATTGAGTTAGTTTCTATGCTATATAATTTTCATAGGAAAAGAACTGGGACACAAGCAGTTTTATTGGTTTGTTTCTGTTCAAGAACTGCTTGTAACAGTTCTGACATAGTTTTGGGTTGACACACTGAATTAATATAAACACTAATATTACATAAGAAATTATGTTTTAGGATGCAGATGGAAACTGGACTGAAAGATTCATGGGGTATTTCCACTGGTGTAAGAAATAGGTTAGTAATTTTACCTGCCACCTAAAAATCTAACCAAGGGTTGTGAATCCTTTTATTATTATTATTATTAAATTTGTATGCCGCTAAAATCCGAAGACTCTCGGAGGCTAACAACAATAAAACGATACAATTAAAAACACTGAAATAAAATAAACCCATTAAAACCAACCTATTAAAACAAAATAAAAAACCTGGCAGACTAGCGAGGTGGACAAAAAGGATTTCATATTTCATATATATTTTTAGAAAATGCAGGCAATAGGATGGAGAAATACTAAGTATAATAAATACTAAAGTGGTACTTTAGCACTGTTTAGTTTATATTCTTTCCTGTTTCCTTCCCCAAACAGGCCCCAACACATTTGAAGATGCAGGCAATTACATCAAGCTTCAGTTTCTTGATCTAAATATGAGAAAAGATGCAAAAGAAATTTATAGTCACATGACTTGCGCCACAGATACACAGAACGTCAAATTTGTATTTGATGCAGTAACAGATGTAATCATCAAAGAGAATCTAAAGGACTGTGGTCTCTTCTAAGATTACAGCTTTCTAAAAGAAAAGGTAATTACATTCAATTATCTGTTCCTAAGGTAAGAATCAGGGAATAAGCATACTTTAGCATTTCCTTACTTATGCTTCTAATCATACTTGCATCTGAACAGTAGTACTTAAATTCAAATGTGCATAATAACTAAATGAAAACAGTAGCCAAGTGAGCTGGGCTCCATTTGTAATAGGAAGCAGTTTTAAACAGGATGCATACATTAAAACTATGCAAGTACTCTGCTATTTCAGTTCTTCTGACATAATAATTTGTAATAATTATTACTTTACATAAGAAGAGCTAGCACTATGGCCAAATTATTCTCCAAGGGATTATTTCCAAAGCAGGTTTGAAGATACTAATGCAACTGAAGAGCAATTTAAAGAAATCACAGGTAACAAGGTCCCATGTGATTACAAAACCACCTCATATTGGATGGAAAATTGCTTGAAATGTAATACTACTCAAAGCTGGTATTCAGTAAAGGACTAGGGAGTTTTTAAAGGTAAAACAACTCCTAGTGACTACAAGGATGTATCCATGGGAGGAGAAAAGCAAGTTTGGAAATGACATATAAGTGTAAGCTGTTGTCTTTTTTCAGTGTATTTTTTCAGCTTTCAAAGGAGTTATACCCCTGGGATTTCCTGTTGGAAATCTAGCCATGTACAATTCTATTTAGTTTTTTCAAGGTCATCCACACAATACTAAATGTGTAAGAATGCAGTTGTTTCCAAAACATCTGCAGAACTTGCAGAGGTTGCCCAAATGGATATGCTTTGACCACTGAACATGAATATGAAGATAGAATTGAAGCTGAAAAACATCTGGAGGTACATATGCAACCTATCCCTATATCGCAACAAAGTTTAAAAACAGGCATCTGGACTGGATTTTTCTCCCTATACCTTTGACATTGTCTTGACCACATCAAGTTCAAATGTAATTTGATTTAATGTCTCAAAATATTATCTCATTTTTATCAATCAGGAACAAGGGCTTCCAGCAAGCTTCGCCATTCTGCTGGGCAGAGCCAATGGAACAAACAGTTAACCAAGAATATATACTTCTCCATAACCCACCCAAGATGAACAATTCTACCAAAAACATGCAATCAGAAAAACATAAAAGAACAAGTTAAGAATCTCCCATTTCTGAATCATGTTGATAATTTTCTTTTTTGACAAAGTATTCTACAATCTGTGAAACTAGAAATTGTAACATGAACAACAATGAAGACAAACTTGTTCACAATTAATTTATGTCAAACACAGAACCTCTGCATTTAACTATTTTTAAAAGCCATAATTCCTTCATAAGAAAAACACAATCAGTGCTTTTGCAGCTTGTTCAATGGAATTGTTCATTTTAAAACCAATTGTCTGAATGTCTAAGTCCAAAATCTGTATATTGTATATGTGTGTGATTCATTGACAAATGTTAAACCCAGAAAGAAATGAGGTATTTAAATTTAAACCTAATAAAAATAGATTAAAATCAATGTGTAGTTGTCTGAAATGGGTGCAATTAGATCCCACTGTCTTTAAAATAAAATGTTTTCCAGTATCCAATTTAATGAACCTAAAATAGTTTCTTCTTCTATACAAATTAAATTGATAGAATAATAGTTCTTTAATACCTTCTCTACCTGTATCACTAACCCTGTGGTAATGTTGGAAACATACACATCTATAGCTTTGACCCATTGAAATCACAGGGGCCAAGACCTTCTCCACATATATGTAGGAACAGAGAGACAGAAAAAGAAAACTGCTGTATGGGGCTTTTCACGCTGCTATTTATAGTTGTATTGTTTCTGAATATTTATAAAAAAGTTATATTGTTAAACAAGATACTACTTGAATTAAGATGTACTGAAAGTAATTCCTCATGCAGCTTCAAATACATGTAAGAAATTAAAATTTACATTAAAAAGTACAGATGCATGGATGAAAAGTAATTTCTTCCTCTTCACCTTTTGTTTTCAAAGACATCTGCTGTGATTCATATGCTCTTTACAGGAATTAAAATGGCTCATACATTATTAATTTATACTAATTATATTAATATATATATAAATCAGTGAAAGATAATATACATTATCTTTCACTGATTTGAATACATAAATTCCTACTTGTATGAAGTCAGTCTTAACCTGATTAAGTAATGTGTAATAAGTTCCCATTTTTTTAACAATATACATGTCACCTTATTATATTCATTCATTTATGAAGAGTGTTCTCCCACTGTACATTCAGAAAGAAACCTAGTAAATCATTTATCTATAGCATCTTATTTATGAGTAGAACATTATCACTTTTTTGCAAAGCAACAAGAAAGCCAGTTTGGAATAGTGGTTAAGACACAGGTTAGAAACTAGGAGACCATAAGTTCTAGTCCTGCTTTGGCATGAAAGCCAGCTTGGGGACTTTTCTCTTAACCCAACCTCACAGGATTGTGATTGTGGAGAAAATAGGAGGAGTAAGGAATATTAGATATGTTTGTTGCCTTTAGTATTTTTAAAAATAATAAAGACACAATATAAATAAATAAAAACATTGTCACAATGTATGATTTTAAAATAGCCATTGTTAATACCTTGTTGATATGACAAATGGTAAAAACTGACAACTGTCATACTACTCTTTGTAAGATTATTAGTACCAATAAAATAGTATAAAATTGCTTCTGTTCTGCCAGCAATATCAGTTCCACTAGCAGTTGGATTTACCCTTTCTTTTGCAATTATCTTACATCTGTTCTTAGGGGCTATTACAGAGAGGATGCATTCAAGAAAAACAAAACTCGTTGGATGAATGAAAATCTATGTGGGTATTTGGTATTAACTCTTCACAAAACAAGATATGATCTTATGCTATTTATATAAAAGTTTAGCAATAGCAAATAATCAGACTAACTAAATTTTTTATTTGAAAAAAATCAGAAATGCAAGTAAGAAACAAACAAGGATTTGTAGAAATGGCACCAAAAAGTTAGGAAATTAAGTTTTTTTAACTCACCATTTTAATATTGTCAATAACTACATCAAGTTGAAACTGTACATGAAAATTGGGAGTCTCAATGTAATGGTTTAAGCAAAGAAATGTTCTTACTTTGCTTAATTTTCATTACCAGAGAAACAATGGTAAACAGGAACTTGGTACCACATTGACATGCTGTTGGTATATTTCCAAAATCTCTTAAAGATAAAAGGCCCTGGTAAATGCAGAACAAATTCCACTGTCTACAAAACTCCTCACTGCTTTAAGACCAAATACATACACAACAATTAAGTGGTTGATACAGTAGCCCTGTAGCAGCATATACTCTCACCCTCCAGTTTGGAACTTTACAAATCACTCTGCTAACTGGTACTCGCTTCAGAAATCTCATATAAGAATCAGATTTTTACTCGCTACACCAGCTGCACAGTGGGCAAATTGGTAATCAGCATAAACCAGGCTATATCTTCCCAACCCATAAACCAGACACAAGTTGTTACACCTCTACAGGTAATCTATCTTTTAAGGAAGGGGAAAGCCTTACAGTATATATAGCAGAATGTTGACATAGTATACATTAGAAGTAAGCCACAGCTTTAGCCATAAGAATTCTAAGGCCCTTTTAAAGTAGTTGCAATACTAGCAATTTCTGACCATACCAAGTTTTAAAAAGAAAAGGTTCCTGCTAAGAGGAATACTTTCTGCATGATCTGGTCACATTATGTGCATAGTTAAGTGTTTTTTGTTTGCTTTTAAAATGTAAGATTGATTGCAAAGAAAATAAAATTTAATCAATATATAGTTTGATGGAAAAACTTTAAAAATAGAACAATGATCACTTATTTAAGGAAAGCTACATACTGAAGTCTGGATGAAAACTTCATAACAGCTGTACATATTTCAAATTATGCAATCCAAGTGATGCCTGGATGATTTAAAAAATCACACTTAACGTCAGTTCCACTTTTGGAATCTAACTTCAGCATCCATATCAGTAAAATATCCCTATATAGAAGATTGTGCTAAAGAATGCAAAGGTTTTGCATGCTGTTTTCATTCCCCAGTCCTGTTCATGCTTGCAGCCGTCTCACAAGGCAGCAAAGAAACAGTCCACATCCTGAAATCTAAAGAAGATAATTCAAATATTAGCACAAGTTCATATGACAGCTCAACATATATTTGTGCAATGGTACTGTTTAGCATTCACAATTTACCTTTCTCTGTCTCTTTCCTTTTAGTAGAGTCCACATTCCTTGAGATTGTTTTTAATTATAACATCTGTAACAGCATCAAACACAAACTGCACATTCCTGGTGTCGGTGGCACAGGTGAAATGAGTATAAATTTCCTTGGTGTCTTTTCTTCGGTTCAGATCTTCAAACTGGCACTGAATGTATGCAGCAGCCTCTTCATACGTATTGGAGCCTAGAAAAATGATATTGAGAACTGGATCAAATTAGTCCATTACCTTACTTCCTACAGTGGCCAATTACTTCATTCTGGAAAGTGAGACACACAGAAAACAAACTGCTGCTGCTGTTCCCCGGAGTTGATATTCAGGGGACTGCACTATCATGACTAATATGCTAGTTTTTCACCCCTTTTAATGACTTCCCAACCTCATCCCTCCCTGCAAAAAAGACACGTTTTTGGCAACCAGTATTTCCTATCAGTTTTGATTAGCCTACAACAGTTTTAAAAACTATATTGTAATTATACCTGGGCTTTTAAGAAGTATGAAACTCTGCTTCCGAAAGCCAAGGACAATAAAAAAAATTTAACCTCAGAAAATGACATCTCATATACAGTACTTCTACTTCCTACCAGACTGTTGGGCAAATACCCAAAGACTCATTGGAAATTAGGCATAATTGTAAAATAATGTTAAAACACGTACTACATCAGTTTCAGAAAACGGTTATAAAATCTCATACTAGTGCTGAGACATGCAACCACACTTAGATCTTAATTATAAATACAACATGAAATCTACAAATTGATCCCATATCACATTTTAATTAAGAGTTGGGATGGAGTCTTGCAGATTCTTCTCCTCTCTATTTATTCTGCTCCATTTATATACTGCCACCACTAGAGCTCTGGAAGATGAGGGAACAGCCACCCTGCTCAAACTCTGGTTGGCCCCTTTAAGTCACTTAAATTTGCATATTTCTTTTTCTAATCACTGTGGGAAATTGCTTGTTCGCTTATTTTCAGCTATTATTTATTTTTATTTGTCAGAGTTTTGAACTGCTCATCTCCCTCATGAGGGAGGGATTAGAAACTTTGGATCGACAAGTTTGAGAGCACCGCGGGGAGTTTCCTCTCAATACTTTGGAAAAGAAAGTTTTAACTATAGTTTAAGAATTGGAAACTAAAGATTACAATTAAAGGAGAAGAACACATAAAATAAACTCATAGAGAAAATATTCTTACATTGGACATACTGAGGGATATTTTTGGAAAATGGACTTAGAAATTAATGTAAATAGTGTAAATAGTAGAGACATCTGCCTCTTTTATCTTTTAATTTATATTGGTTTTTACTCTTGCAATTATCATCTCTAATAAAATTACTATAATATACACACAACATCTGTTGCCTTTCTATTTGCCTTTATAAAAAAAAGGAATCTTACCTGGGTATTCAGGATAGCAAATTGTTAAAGGACTCCTCCGTATCTTCTCTTCAAACAAATCCTTCTTGTTCAGGAAAAGAATGATCGAAGTTTCTGTGAACCACTTGTTGTTACAAATGCTGTCAAAGAGTTTCATACTCTCATGCATTCGATTCTGAGTAGAAAAAACACTAATGAAAAGGCAGAATTGACACCTTATATAATTAGCAACCAAAATCAAATTACTGCAAATTTTGTCAAATGTAAAAATAATTTTCACATTGAAAGTGCATCCATCCCTTCAATAATGCTGAATAATATCTACATTTTTACAAAATTAGTTACAAAAAGACTCTGAAATACCACAATATTTTGCAGTTTTTGACCAGAGGCCATTTTTCCCACCCAAAATCATGTATGCAAATTTAAATGTTCAGATTAAATTACAAGGATGAAAGATTTTTACTCTTCATAACCTCCCAACTTCAAGTGTGCCACTCAGCATTCACTGTACAAATTACAAGAATGCAGACAAGAAAAGCTTGCTCTTATGCTCTACTAAATGTTGTTACCATTTGTAATTTTCAAAGAATGAAAATAGCAAAACATAGGCTCTTTGATTAAATTACATAATGCAGAACTTAAAGTGAATTTCTTTAAGTTCACATTATGTAATTCACATTATTTAAAATATAATACTATGGTAACATACCATTTCTTCATCCTCAGCAAGGACAAGATCATAATCACTGAGAGCCACACAAAATATAATTGCTGTTACTCCTTCAAAGCAATGGATCCATTTCTTACGTTCTGAACGCTGACCACCAACATCAAACATCCTGGCAGAAAAATAAAGACTTGAAGATTAATTTAGCAAAATGAAAACAAAATCCACCTGTGTAGTTATCACACAAATACACGTGCAAAACAGGGTTTTTTTAATAAATTAAAAATGACTTTGCCAGCCCTGGAACATAAATGCTGAAGTTCATAATAAATCCACTACTGTAAAGTTATTTTATTGCAAAAATTATAAAAGGTTTTAATAACTTCTGCCTGTGTCTGTTTATATACATTACTTATATAGTATTGGTTGATGCTGTTTTTGTATTATTTTTACTTTATGGTATACTATCCAGACTTGTATATTTGGGGCAGCAAACAAAATAAACAAGACCAAGGCTGAGGTTAACAAACAAATGCTAAATCATTATTTTTATTTAGTGCTATAAAGAAGAGAGCAAAACTTCATGGGACCTCCCAATCTCAATATAGGCTATTTTGCATCAGTATTCCAGGAGCAATCTATGAAACAAGCCAGTTTTGAAAGTCCTATTTGATGAGGTGTATGGTTATGAAAATAGGAGGAGGGAGAAAATAGGAGAACATATAATTATTATCACTTTAAAAAAGCCCTGATACAAACCATAACTCCTTAAGCCCTCTTTCCTCTAACCTCAAGCTTTTGCAACATTTTGAGGCCCCATCATACACATCATATACATAAATTAACTACAAAAATAAAATAGTTCAGCCTTTGTTTCAGTACTGAGGGCAGAATTAACAGATAATAAACAGCTGCAGTAAAGAAACAATACTGCCAGGCGTATCTTTACCATTTGACATTGCAGAGCTGGACACTAGAATATCTAGGCCTCCCACAAAAAAGCCACATGAAGTGCTTTGACATGAGACAGATTAACCCAAGAGAACTTGTCCCTCATAAAAATAGGGGAAAATAGAAAATTAAAGAAAACAGAAAAAAGGCTTTGGTGCTTCTTTCAGTGGAACAGGTTGAAGAGATAGATTATTCAATACATAAATTATGCTGCATTTATGTTATTTCAGTACATATATTTTATAAACATTGTCTTGTCATTGTCAAAGCCCATTATTCACAAGAAGAACACAAGGGTAGCAGAGGCTCAGCCATAGAGATTTTTCCACAACTGATTTAAGTACAAGTAGTCCTTCATTTATGATCACAATTGGGACTAAAACTTCCACTGCTAAGTGGACACAGTTAAGTGAGTCACACCCAATTCTACAACCTCTTTTGCTGCGATCATTAAGCAAATCACTGCAGTTAAGTGAACCATAAAGTCATGAAGCAAATCTGACTTCCCCCATTGACAGTGCTTGTTGGAAGCCTTCTGGGAAGTTCATAAATGGTAATTACATAACCCAGGTTGCTGCAGCTGTTGTAAATACATGCCAGTTGCCAAGCACCAAAATTTTGATCATGTGACCATGGGATGTTGCAACAGTTGTAAGTGTGATGACCAATCATAAGTCACTTTTTTTAGTGCTGTCATAACTTCAAACAGTCATTAAACAAATGATCATAAGTCAAGAACTACCTGCACAATTTGAAGCCCAGAATCTATCTTATTCAATCCCAATTTCCTTACATTTATTTTTAGACTTTATTATAGCTTTAAATAAACACTTTACGCTAAGTGTGGTGAATGATGGAGAACTATTTGGCTTTAATGGATCCTTAAGCTGCCATGAAAAGATGACTGTGAGAAATTCAGTCGAAGGAATACTACTTAGGTCTTACTAAGTTACATTGGGAAGAGTGGCACCCTAATAAATGAGTGTGCCCTATAGTTTCATTATTCCATTCTTAGACTTATCAACAATTTGGAGCTCCATGAACTGTGAAGGCAAAGGTTTCATCTCACCACAAAGTATGATGTTCCAGAAGAAATATGAATTCTTGTTGCTCTCATTCATTCTGCATTTTGTTGCATTTTAGAAATCAGTTATAGTAATAGCAGAGCCAAGTGTTTGAAAGTATACAAAAAGAGAACATCACAAGTCCTATAGTGATCAATCAGGAGACAAGGTGGCAAACTACACAGAGGTACATGGTTAATATGTCATCCGGTCATGACATAAATAATTGTTTCACAGTGGAAAATAACACAGCCCCATTCTACATCAAGCACTATTAATAGTAAGCATTTAAACATTTATGCATGCTCCTTGCCAATGTTCTGTACAATGGACTGGTTAATGCTATGTCTATTGTTTTGCTGAGAAAGCCATGCATTGTTCAGAGAGCCATGTTAATTTCAACTCCCACTGCAACACCAGGAAATAAATGCATGGCAAGTTATAAAGTCTCTGTGTGGGGCTTTTATATTTTACACTTCCAATCAACAATATAAAACAGAAGCCAGTATACTTTTAGTATACATGTTCCTGTAAAGCAAGGGTTCAGTACCTGTGTTTGTGATCCCCACATAAAAGCAGCTGAAAAGAATGAAACAATGAAAATAAAAAAGTGGACTGTATAAAGAACTACTAGCAACAGTACTGGAAAACTTCTACATTATGTGAGCCAGAATCAAAGACTGTGCCATAAGTGCAGAACAGCAATAAATTTTACACCACGAAACTGTGATTTAATAGTACACATAACTGTAAATGTTATAGTACCTATAACATTGCTTACTTGAAGTACAAGTCCTTGAAGGTGAAATGTGTTTCTACAATGCCTGTTGTTTTCACTCTAGTTCGTAGGACATCTTGTTGAGTTGGAATGTAGTTCTGCTGGGATATTCTGTCCAAGTCATTTAGGTAGCTAAAAAGAAGAAGGGATGGAAGAAGGGAAAAGAGAAGAGAAGAAAGTATTCAGGAACATTTTGCAAAGTGATACTGTAATTATTGAGTATAAAATTAAAGCATATGCTCTACAGAATATGACTGATTCTTTAATTCCATGTTCAGGTATGTTTTAGTTCAAAGTTCTAATTTAAACTAGAATTGTTGGTTCTATTTTAGATTCTCATCGGAAGCTTATACTATAGAGATCTGCTTTAAAATATACCTTATAAACTGGAAGTCCAATACTTTCCAGAACAATCCATATTATATTTTTGTATTTTTAAAGTAATTAGGACCTTGTACACTTTGTTATCAAAGTAGTTCCTAATTTATTATTTGGATCACAGACAATCTCCTTGTAACTGTTGTTGGATTCCAATTCCCATTACTCCAAGATGATATGGACAATGAGAGTTGTGGTGGAACAACATTGTTACTTATTTCCAAGTTAAAAAATCAGGTTTATCTTTGTACTTTTAAAATCAAGTGCATTCATGGTGCCATACAAAAACAATAGTAGTATATTTCTCCTGTTGTTTAAATGCAGGTACCACAGCTGTCCTCATATTAAATTATAGGGAAAGCCACCAATACTCCCAGTTCAATGTTCTAGGTTTTGTCATGACAGGCATTAAGAATATTCTTCTTTATCTAAATATTCAATATCTTCCTCTATATTACTGAGATGCTTCCAGTTTACTCTCTTAGTTTTTCACTTTTTTTGCACTTTCTCTTGCTCTCCCAGCTTGTTGCTTTCCTATCTTTCTTATTTCCTGGTAGCCTAAACTCCGAAATATGTGAAGATGAATCTTATATTCAGTTATCCATAAATAGTTACAAGTTATGTAAAAGTGAAGTACAGAAAGAATGGGCAGATACTTGGGAAAGGGAAGAACAACATGCACAATTTGAAAATGCAATCCTGCCAATCTATTATCACAAACATGATCCAGAACCTGAGATACGTACCACTGCCTGAGTTGACGAGTTCCTGGAAATAAGAAGTTGGGTGCAATACAGTATTTAAGAACACAAGAGATGAACAAAATCCATTAAAATCTCATTGAGCCACAAATTATCTAGGAAGCTTTAAGAAACTTCAAATAGGATCCACATAATAGCCTATATTACAGAATAACTTTAAGGACTACCAAATACATATACAAATCTTTTGGAAAATGTAGAATAAAAAATTATTAAATGATAAATGAGTACTGAGTGTTAATGTAAGAACCATTTATAAAGATTCTAAACTTAACACTTAGCTCTAAACATATCTTAAAGAACCAACAGATCTCCATATAAGCAGAGATCTTAAACTTTTAAATGTTAGGATTGTATTACCACTTATTTGTCACATTTTTAAACTGCCCATCTCCC